>CP135544.1:2863489-2910497 GCA_032402905.1 Khaya senegalensis
ATTTTGTCCTTATAGAATTCCTAAAATATCTTAATTGTTGACCGCGTCATTCCCCTCCACTTGAGAAAAACTCGCCCTCGAGTCTGCTACAGCGTCTGAATATAATGGCTTCTCTGATGTATGAAATGGATAAATATCCGCTACATTAAACGTTTTAGAAATGCCCATTGACTTCGGTAGATCCACAACATAAGCATTATCATTAATTTTCTTCAGAATCTTGTAAGGCCCATATTTCTTAGGTTGTAATTTGTTGTAAGTTCCTATGGGAAATCTTTCTTTGCGTAAAAATACCATGACTTCGTCGCCCACTTCAAATACCTGCCATTTTCGATGTCGATCCGCTGCCTTCTTGTATCTAACATTAGCTTGATTCAATTTTTGCGTTACTTCTGTCTGAATATCTTGCCACTGATTAGTCATGTTTTCTGCAGCTACACTAACTCCTTGACTTTTAGGTAGTTTCACTAAGTCAAGTGCATGCTGTGGTGATTTCGTGTATACAATTGAAAATGGGGATTTTCCTGTGGCACTATGCACGGCATTGTTGTATGCAAATTCTGCTTGTGCTAATACAAAATCCCACTGCTTTGGTCGATCTCCGCAAATACTACGAATCAGATTACCTAGTGTTCGGTTTATTGATTCGGTCTGACCATCTATTTGTGGATGAGCTGTGCTGCTAAAGTTTAAAGTTGAATCAAATAGCTTCCATAATGTCCGCCAAAAATGGCTCAAAAACTTACTATCTCGATCTGAAGTAATAGTCTTGGGTACCCCATGCAAACGAATGATTTCTTTGAAAAATAACTTGGCTATTCCACTTGCATCTGAGGTCTTTTTACAAGGAACAAAATGTGCCATCTTTGAAAACCTGTCGACAATCACAAAAACAGAATCCATACCTCTTTGTGTCCGAGGCAAGCCTAACACAAAATCCATAGATAAATCTTCCCAAATATTTTCTGGAATAGGTAAAGGCATATACAAACCAGTGTTTTGAGAATGACCTTTGGCAGTTTGACAAACATAACATCGTTGTACATACCTGGATACATCTCTTCTTATATGTGGCCAATAATACCTTTCTACCACTGCTACCATAGTCTTATCACGTCCTAAATGACCAGCTAGGCCTCCCCCATGTAAATCTTTGATTACCTTTTCCCTTAAGGATGACCTTGGAATGCATAATTGGTTACCTCGCATAAGAAATCCATCATGAATATGAAAATCTTCAACCGGTAATTTGTTAATACATTTCTTCCAAGTCTCGCAAAAATCATCATCTGTCGAGTACAATTCTGTCAATACTTCAAATCCCACAATTTCTTGTCTCAGTGTGACTAGCAATTCTGCACGTCTACTCAATGCATCCGCTACTTTATTGTGTACTCCTGCCTTATATTTTAGTTTAAACGGAAATTTCTGCAAAAATTGAGACCATCTGGCATGCATGTCTTTGCTAATTCTTCTTTGACTATGTAGATACTTTAATGCTTCATGATCAGAATACAAAACAAACTCACGCCCCACCAAATAATGCTCCCATGTCTTCAATGCACGTATAATGGAATAAAATTCTTTGTCATATATTGTCCACTTTCTTCTGGCATCACTAAGTTTTTCGTTGAAATAAGCTATTGGTCGTTTCTTCTGGGAAAGAACAGCTCCAATTCCTACCCCACTAGCATCACATTCCACCTCAAAAAGTGCATCAAAATCTGGCAATGCTAAAACAGGAGTAGTGCATAACTTTTCCTTTAATACTGCAAAACTTACATTAGCTTCTTCATTCCATTGAAACTTTCCTTTCTTTAAGCATTCAGTGAGAGGTGCGGCAATGGTGCTAAAATTTTGAATAAATCGTCGATAAAATGTTGCTAGCCCATGAAAACTTCTTATTTCAGTTATTGATCTTGGCGTAGGCCATTCTCTAATAGTCTGAACTTTATTTTCATCAACATGTATTCCATCCGCACTAACAACATAGCCCAAAAATAATAATTTCTTAACCATAAAACTACATTTTTTCAAGTTGGCATACAACTTATTCTCTTGCAATACTTTTAGAATTTCTCGCAGGTGTACAAAATGTTCTTCTTCTGACCGACTATAAATGAGAATGTCATCAAAATATACCACAACAAATTTTCCAATAAAAGGCTTCAATACCTGGTTCATTAGCCGCATGAATGTGCTGGGTGTATTAGATAATCCGAACGGCATCACAAGCCACTCATACAAGCCATCTTTTGTTTTGAAAGCGATCTTCCACTCATCTCCAGGTTTGATTCGAATTTGATGGTATCCACTTCGAAGATCAATTTTTGAAAATACCATAGCCCCATATAGTCTGTCTAACATGTCATCTAATCTTGGAATTGGAAATTTATACCCAATGGTGATCTTATTGATGGCTCGGCTATCCACACACATCCTCCAACTTCCATCTTTCTTTGGTGTTAACAAGGCTGGAACTGCACATGGACTCATACTTTCTTGAATGTGCCCCTTTCTTAACAATTCTTCTACCATTGCTTTAAGAATCTCACTCTCTCTGGGACTCATTCTATAATGAGGTAAATTTGGTAAATTAGCTCCCGGAATTAAATCAATATTGTGTTGAATATCTCTCATGGGTGGTAACCCATCAGGTAGATCTTCAGGTATTACTTCTTTGAACTCTTTCAGTAAGGATTTAATCGTTTCTGGTAACTCATCTGTTGGTTGCTCCTCCTTTATTGTCAAAACTGGCTTCATAATGACTACATGCACCTTTTTCGATTCTTTAATTGCTGCTTTTATCTCATAAGTCGATCGTGTAAGTGTAAAGATAGTTCGCCCTTCCGCTTTCGAGGTTTTAACTTCGAAACTTCATTTCATTGGTAACAACGTAAATTTTATACCATTCTTCTCTAATTTGTAAGTATTTTCTCTTCCATCATGTTGTGCGGCTACATCGAATTGCCATGGTCTACCAAATAACAAGTGACATGCATCCATATCCACTATATCACAATAAACCTCATCTTTATATTTACCGATCGAGAAAGGTACTTTGCATCGCTCAGTTACTCGAATCTTTTCTGCTGTTTTGATCCAACCAATGGTGTATGGTTTTGGATGCTTCTCTATTTGTAACCCCAGGCTTTCTACCACTTCTCTTCCAATAATATTTTCACAACTACCACTGTCAATAATAACATCAAATAGGCGACTAGTAATGGTGCACCTGGTTTGAAATAATTGATGCCTCTGAGTCTTATCTTCTTGCTTTGGTGTCAACATCATTCTCCTCACCACATAATTCTGACAGTCTACATCATCATTGTCTTCATACTTTTCAGTATCCCCATCTGGACCACAATAAATTTCATCCTCTTCTTCTTCTTTCTCTCGCTCCATAACATTAATTGCTTTTCTACGGGGACAATCACTAGACCTATGACTAGGTTGATTGCATTTAAAACATTTTCCTAAAATAGGTTTAGCATATGGGTTCTCAACTTTAGGTTTGTCTTTAAACTCTATCACCTTCTGGCTTCCTGCCGCTTTCTCCTCTTTGTATCGATCGTTACGTGTAGGGAGATCAAAAGTTGATTTTTGCCTGTCACTAGGTATCCTATAATTATCTCCACCATCAGTTCTGCGAGGAAAGTCTGATATGCTCTTCTCTTGCAACGCTAACTCTGCCTTTAATGCAATATTGCGTGCTTCTGATAAAGTGCGTATGACTTGTACCCCAATTTTGTCATGGATAATCGGTTTTAAGCCGTCAAGATACCTTGCAACTTGTTGCCCCTCTGTTTCACTTAAATCATTCCTTTCCGCTAACCTTAAAAACTCAGCAGTATAATCATGAACAGATCGTTGCCCTTGATGACATCTTTGATATTTTTGGAATAAGATTTGCTCATAGTCAGGAGGAAGAAAGTCTCGTCGTAATAGCTGCTTCATTCTATACCACGTTCTGACAGGTGTCTTTCCTTCACGGTATCTCCTATGTTGCAATCTCTCCCACCATGCAGAAGCTCCACCCTTTAATCTACATGCAAAAAGTCTCACCCTACGTTCCTCTGGAATCTCCATATAATCAAAGAATCTATCTACTTCTGCAATCCAATCCAAAAATTCTTCAATATTTAAACTTCCGTTGAAACTAGGAATATCTACCTTCAATCGGTATTCGTTGGAATGTCTATCACCATTAAAATAATTGTTGCCACGTCTAATTCGTGCATTCCTAATATTCCCTGTAGGCGCTTCTAAATAATCTTCTTCTTCATCTGAATCTTCTATACGAGTTTGTTGTCTACGTCTGTATGCAGGAATAGGTCTGCCACTAGGTTGTCTGTGGACGATATCTTCCTCAGTACGTGGCCTTTCGACACCCTGGTTCCTGTTGGCATTAACGCTCAAAGCATCAAGTCGATCTGCAATTTCTTCAAAACGTCGTTCTAAACGTTGGATTCTGCGATCTAGTCGTTGCTCTAAAGCATTTAATGCACCCTCTTGATCTTGCGCCGCAAGTCGTGAGGTCTTAGTTCCCTGATCTTCGCCATGAGAACCGCCGCTGTCTATAACTGAGTCTTCTGCCATTAGATAAGGATAGAAACCTCGCTCTGATACCAACTGACGCAGCGAGATAACAAAAGAAACGATAAACTTCTCAAAATTGAGAGAAAGAAATTTTAATTATGCCAAAAAGTTGTATTGAAAAGAAAATAACAACTTATTTATACTAATCCTAAAATATAGAGTCCTAATAATACTAGATTATGAAATCCTAATAATTGTAGAATATAAAATCCTACTAATTCTAGAATATGAATTCCTAATAATATATGAAATTCTAATAATCCTAAAATACAAAATTCTAATAATTTTGTCCTTATAGAATTCCTAAAATATCTTAATTGTTGACCGCGTCACTTTCTACCATAAGTTCAACATACACTCCAGGGCAATATGGAAGATTGCTGTAGTTACAACATACCCTTTGGGCACCATAAGGACGACTGTGGGTTTAGTTTATCTTTTAGGGAGCCACAATTAAAATATCAATAATTACGCTCTATCCTGAGCGGCTCTGCTAGTGTGTAGGAAAGTTTTGTTAATCCATAATTATCATAATTATACTAATTATTCATACACTTTATTCACTTATACAAATATTGCCACTGTTTACCCTTAACTATTCTCAAGGGCATTTCGATAATTTCATATTAACCATAATAACCACATATATTATATTTCCATAATTCCTTATAAACATTAAAAGAAATTCATACACATTACTAAATCATATAAATACAAGTGCATGTACCCATAATCAATTATCATAATAAAATAATAATATTTATTAACACACACACACACATATTAATTTATCCATATGTACTATACTATAACGTTATACCATACACTATGATCAAAACATACAATGTCGTAAAAGTATTTTAAAATACCTCAGTATGATGATAGATATTGATGGAATATACTACACATTTTAATCTAATTCATTCTATATTCGATAACCGATTAAAATTATCCCAACATTTCTAAGTTTCATAAATATACCCATTCTCCATCAATGAAATTTAATTCAATATATTCCACAATCATATCTATAAATTAATATATTCATCAAAATATAACACAATAAAATTTATATGATTATTGACACTCCTTAATAGTTGAATTTTAAATTATAAAATTTTTTTCAACGTCTTTTATTTTTTATCCACTCAAGTCAAATTCTACCAATTTCAATGTTTTACAATATAGTTATAAGCATATATAAACATATCATAAAACAACATTTAAGGCTACCCAAATAGTAACTAAAATTACTATTTTACCCTTTCTCTATTTATTTTCCATTTTAACCAACCAAATCAAGTCTAGTTAATTCTGTTGTTTTATTATACCAATATTAACACATAATCCTCTTAAAAATCAGCATGTAAGGCATCGATAAACAGTACCAAAAATTTTCAATTTGGCCATTTTTTTATTTTTCTTCTAATTTACACATCCATATCAATTCTTACCAATTTTCTTTATTTTCTAACATATTTATACACATTTGAACATATCAAAACACATCAAAATCACGCATGTAAGTGCTCCATAAATAGTGATTGAATATTTTCTAATATACATAAATCAAAATTTTTCTCTTTACACAATTCTATTCACTCCAATTTACTTCTCAAACATTTAATTTTATAAATTATGTATCAATTCTACAAAACTCCCAAATTACCAAGTTAAGGTTTAGGAATTTTACTTCAAATTCAAAATTGATGGCAATTACACTAAATTTAAGTTAAAAATATTTAAATCACCATTTAAAAATATAAAACTACCATCAAAACTACTTTTTAACAAATTCATAAACTTAAACTTAATGAAATTAAAAATTTTTTTTGTTAAATTAAAACTCTCGATGCATAGAATAATTTTTTGTTATACGGTAATGCATTTAATCTGGCGGATTGTGAGATTTTACTTGATTTTTTTTTCAGAAAATAAAAAACTTTGAAAAAGAAGAAAGAGAGTGATTCATGGTAAGAAAGAGGAGGAAGATGAATTGATTCAATTTTGAAAAGTTAAAGAATTTTATCTAACTTAATATTTTTAAAAATTATACTTTTACCCAATAACTTTTTAAAACTTACATTTAATTTTTAAGAAATATGAGGTTATCCAAACTATTTTCAAATTTTTTCACTTTAGTCCATTAGTTGTAATTACATTTTTTTCTTCAAATTTATTGTGAAAAGATCATTTTACCCCTAACAAAAAAAAAAAAAAGACCATTTTGATCAATTTTTATCATTTTTAGGGGAATTCACATCTAAATTTAATATCACTTTTTTCATCTTATTTACAATATTTGTAAGAGTTTTGGGTTATCAAAATCTGGCAGAGTCCTTTCAACTCTTAGTGTAATGACAATTTTGCCATTTTCAGTAAAATTATCCCTTTTTGTCTAAAATAGTAATTTTAACATTTCTAGGATTATAAAATTTATCTTTCCTTCTAATACACTCTATTATACTAGTTTATATTCTCAACATCTAACTTGATTAATT
This sequence comes from Khaya senegalensis, assembly GCA_032402905.1. Classification (NCBI taxonomy): domain Eukaryota; kingdom Viridiplantae; phylum Streptophyta; class Magnoliopsida; order Sapindales; family Meliaceae; genus Khaya; species Khaya senegalensis. The sequence goes on from CP135544.1 coordinate 2,870,593, forward strand.
GAAATTTTATCAAAATGATGATTTTGCCCTTTTTTGTCAATAGTACCCGTTTTTAATAAATTTTCTTTATACGAATTTCTAAAGCTTTTTATTTAAAGTTCACTACTCCAATGTTGTTACTATATCTATTTCAATATGAATATAATAGTAAATTTAGGCAATACCTAAATTTGAGAATGTTATACAAATGCTAACGCAAATTTAAATGTTGGTTAGAATTTGTCATGGTTGTTATTTAGAAAGGTTGAAACAACAAAAACTAAAAGGTTGAATCTTGTGTTATTTTTCGATGGCAATTTCTCTTGGTAGAAAAAACTATTTTTGGCAAAGAAACACTTATTGAAAAGCTTATTATCTCATTTCAAATATTAAAAAATTAGGTATGTGAGTTGCAAACTTTAAATTAAAATGATTGTCCATAAATTGATCTTATTTTAATTATTCATGTTAACCATTTGTTTTTATTTGATTTTATCAATTAATCAAACCCTATCTATTTCTAATTCTAGCATACAATATTCTTTAACTGCAGCTTTAATCATTTCTGTAACATCCCATTTCTTTCATTTTTATTCATGTGGCATATAGTGCATTGAAATTGTCGAAAAGGTAAAAATCAACGCTTTCTTATAATGAAGTGAAGTTTTTATTTGTCCAAAAAATTTATAGAAAGTAACCACATAAATAGTAATAACTAAAATAATATTATTTTTTTCTTTAAAGAATTGTTATGTATTTTAATAAAAATAATATTTTAGAGTACACAGAAAGGAAATTACATAATAATAAATTAAACCTCAAATATATTATGCCCCACCAGAAAATTATTGCCTCGACTGCACTCTCCGGAATTGCTATAACCGTATTATAATTACTTGAAAATAATAATCCCACAAAGGGGTGAGCACACCACATTACTCAGTAAGATAATACAATACTTAAATAAAAGAAGGAGCATATTACCTGAATCTCTACTTATCTTGGTCATTTCATACAATCCCACACACATAGTTAAATGTATGTCAATATATCAATGTACATGTACAGACAAACCTATACTCAATAATGTACGCAAGATATCATATCATATCATCCAGAACTCTAAGCACTATCTCAGTTATGAATTTTGTATAAACAGTCTCAATCAGAGTAATACTCCTCATAACATACCACACCACAAATTATACAGATTCAAACAATATGCATTCTAAATGAATAGCTTCCTCACATATACTCATTTAATTCTTTTTTTTATTCTTATCACAAATATCTATATGACCATATAAAATCAATACATTGATATACGTATAGATATCAACTAAAAGTTTCAACCACATAAGGAGGAGCTGATCAAAAATTAGTATGACCACACCATTTCAACCACACACTTGGTCTATGATGATCATACTATCCTAAGCACACAAACAATATCCACCTAAGACAGAAATATCTCAAACATCTATATATATATATATATATATAAGCGAGGATATTAGTAAGAACGATAATACTTCTTCTCTATATTCTTTCCACTCTTAGAAAGTTAGTGTTAGTAATTCTTAGCATTTATAGGTGATCGTTTATACTTAGAGACATCATGAACCATCGCTGTTACTCTAGCCCGTAAGGCCATTTAGAGAACAGCTGTGGATTCAACCTATCCCTCAAGGTGCCACAGTCTTACTATCCTATCTTTATAAGTTGGCTTACAAACTCAACTGAGTGCATGGGAACATACATATCTGATCCCCATATCCCAATTATCTCAATACTAATTTATTACCATTCTATTTTATCACACATCCATATTGTCTCTTTATTCTTACTATATCAAGACAACCTGACAGTTATACCATAATCACAAATACATGTCTACCATTCCTTATCCCATACTAGAGATTTTTTCACCTACATAAATCATAACTATACCACTATAGGAACACATATTAATCCAATCCTAATCGTCTGTTAAGGTACATTGATAATAACAAACGTAAACTCATAACATAGTTCCTATACCATCATATCCTTACCGTATTCTTAACCACTCGTATAAACGTGTAGACTAATATATCGAATGACCTGCAATACACCAAGTGTACCTTTTCAACAATATCCTCAAGCATCTCACTTGATCTTTAATCTATTATAGACTCACACATATTCTTTTTATTTCACAAGTATACCAGTGGATTAGACATGATTCTATATACTTGAAATAAGGTGGCCTATATATTGTCTAACCCATTATCTTATTTTAATCATAATTTTCCTTTTTCGAGCTAATGCTAGCTTTCTTTTTCTACAAAGTTAAGTTCTTTCTTAAAGAATTAGAGTTTGTCAAAGTGTAATCAGACTTCAACCATTTCTGCAATTCACAATCATAACAAAATTTGATTGTGACTGCAAATAAGGGTTAATCCTAAGCCCTCCTCTACATATGAAAACTAGAATACACAGGGAATGTCACAAATGACTGTATGAATAGTATTTCTCATAGAAATTTGGTAAGGGTTTGCCTATACGTATAAGCTACCCTACCTGCACAAGAAAACCAGGACAGTCCTAATACCAAATGAAACACAGCATGTTACTACCTCATCGTTATTCACACAAACACAAGCAACTCTTAGCAGATAGAGGTATTCTACCATGCAGTTTGAATCTAATAGACACACGAATTTATTTTCTTATAGATTAGTCATAATTAAGTAAATTATGGATCATGGTCATGATATCCACCGTACACTTCAAAATATGTATATAATGGTCATTCGTCCACTCCGGGTTTCTCAGACCAACAGGATAAATAGTTTTACCATGAGTTGCACGTACCTAAGGACGCTATGAAGAATAATCGCTTCCTACCATGGGTTCAACATACCTCTCGGGCACTCTGATTTTTATTATCATTTCTCAATTGCTGTGGGTTCAACATACCCCGAAGGGCACCACAGTCTTATTATCAATCTGGAGCTGTTGTGGGTTCAACATACCCCGAAGGACACCATTGTCTTATTATAATGATACTGCTCTGTCTTAAGCAGCTTTACTAGTATAATAAAAAAACTATCGATCCATAATTATCCCAATTATACTAGTTATCCACACAGATTTATTCTTAGTCGACTTAGTCATGACAAAATGATCATTTTGCCTACATCAATCAAAAGGCACGTTATTAATTTCATAATAGGTAATATAATTACCTATGAAACACATTTATGAGCCCTTATTTTCTAAAAAGACTTCATACGTATGGATTTATCGTAAGGTTAGCAGTACTAAGTCATAAAAACCTATTCTACTCTGGCATATAAATGCACAATAATACAATCAAGATAAGATATAGAAATATATTACAATCCAAACACATGGATACACTATATCACTATTAATACAAATTCACAAAAATATATTTTAATCAGTTATTATATATTGTGTCATTACACACAATCCCAACTTGTTATCATAAGTCAAACTATACTCATTACCTTACTACGGCATAATAATTATAACACACTAACATATACATACATGTCCATTCGGACAGCATTGCAAAATATCAAGTGCAACATCTGCTCAATCATTCAATCACACGGGTATAATTACATATGTATATACAAGCGTACCTATCATATAAATATATATATATATATATATATATTTATATATATATATATATTAAAACACAGATACTAACACTTCTAATTGCATAATCATGCCCATTCCCCGTCAATGAGACTTTTCTATAATTTAAACCATTGTTATGATATATATTTATACAATTATAAATATTATAAATATTAAAATTTATTTTTTCACAATTTAAATATCATATTATCTTACCTTCGGGCACCCGGTGCTTACGCGGATGATGAAAAGCTATCTTGGAGAGGATATATGCATCTGAAATACTCCTCCGTACGCTACGGACTTCTCCTCAAAAAACGTGTCAATTACTGTTCACCAGCACTATTTACAGATACTATTTAACCCACAAAATTTTGGTTTCCGTTTCACGAACAGAATATACCATCGTGATTCTTGCGAGGTTAGGATACTATCTATGGTGTCCATATACCACAAAATACAGATTTAACTATTTAAAATCACCAAACATCCTAAATTTTTAGATTTTAAGGTACTTATTTTGGACCCTCAAATCATCATCGAAACACCATCCAAATTGAGATCTAAACATACCTTGTCAAAGTACGAGTGTCGAAGAGCACACTGGTCAGTTCAGATGTCGGATATGGGCACACCACCGTGAAGAGGACAACGAGACAGTGCCAGACGCACAGGTGGTGTCAGTCAACTCGCCGTGCACCGCTGTAAATCAGCTGTCAAAGTTCACGTCAGCGAGGCTTCAGGCGGCGCGTGAGGGCGCATGGCGACGACGATGGTGGCGGGGTTTGCGGCGCTGCACTCGCGACGGCCCGGCGGTCCTCCACTCTCCGGCGGTGAGGTGATTGGAGCTTCAGTGACGAAAGTCACTATTTATAACAGAGAGAGACGTGGGGAGGAGAAAGAGAAGAGAGAGAAAAGGGAGGGAAAAAGTGAAGTTGAGTTATCAGGTTTTTCGACCCCGTCCTACTTATATAGTCGTGCACGCACGATGAGAAATTATAGTTTTTCACTTCAGTCATCAAATTTCTGATACCGGTAATGAAATACTGTATTTTTTGCTCACACAGTGTACTGTTTTAAATATAGACCGACTATCTCTCTCTCATCAAAACTCTCAAAAATACTGTAATGTAACTTCATGACCGAATTTTAAGAGTATATGATTTTTAAGATGTTACAATTTCTTTTTAACTCTCTATTTCAACCCAAACAGTCGATCATTTCTTTAATAGTTGGTATATCTTTATTTCAACACCAGCTGTCAGCCATTTCTTTAATAGTTGGTATATTCATCTTAATGTCTCACATGCTATTCCTCGCTAAGATTTTACATATATATAATTCATTATTTTCTTTTGTTTTTACTATAATGGACTGCAATTATTCTTATTTTCTTCCTTATTCATTTAATGATGCAAACATCTACTTCAAAGATTTCTAAGAAAAGAGAGAAAATTAAAAATTTTTATTTAATGTCGTAAGATATTTTGTGTTGTGTGATTAATGTTATATATATACGCATATATTGCTATATATATAGCAAGGGAATAAGCAACAAAGAAATTGCATTTTTCTAATGTTCCTAAAAATTAGTTGCTTTTAATTGAAAGATGAGACTAACAAAGAAAGATATATTACCATAAATGAATAATGCATGCATAATTAGACAGTTAAATTTGCATCTTGCACATAAGTATAAGTTTTGTTCTTTAAAATCAAATGTTAACTTATTCTTATGAATATTGCTATTATTTCACGTACTACATCTTGTGTTGCATTATTTACTTATAATAACACATTTAAATTAACTCAAATATTGCATGGGTATGCATTTTGATTCAAATTTTGAAACATTTTATATATTTTTATTTTCTTATTGTGGAATTTATTGATATGAAAAATGAATATGATTCTAATATAAATGAATTACAAACGAGTTATGATATTGATAGCTATGTGGAGACACTAGTAAATTATCTTTTTAATCTCGAAGTAAGAGAATCAAACAAGGGCTAGACAGTGGTAGATTGGTTTCTGAAATTTGGCCTTAACTTATAAAAAATGAGCAAAATAGATCTTTTAAATGCAAATATTGTGGGAAACAATAATAGTGTGATAGAAGAAAAAAATAAGACCATTAATTTATGGATTCGTTTGAGATCACAATGCAAAATACATTAGGTTACCTTAGGTGATGAGCAACAAAGTATAGTAGCCAAATGGTGAAGGATTGAAATACCAAATAACATGCATTAAACATAAATTTGGATTCATTCAAACATTTCATCAAATATTTAGAATCCTAAGTGTGTATACATCATATATATGCATAAAATTCCACCATGAATGAGTTTTAACCATACATAAAGTATAAGATAATGAGTACATACCTTCAATTATGTGAAAGTATAAAAATCTATACCACCAAAACTTGGAGAGATGGTTGGCCAAATTTGGGAGAATGTTTAGGGTTTATAAAATTTTTTATGCTTTAATTTGGTAAATTAAGCCTATATATATATACTTAAAAATATTCATGCACTTCTACATTTACCCTTACTTTTTAATAAAGGCGAATATGTGTCATAGATGTAATGATAATTATCTAATGAATTTTATTTTATACATTTAAGTCTATATACTTAAATGCAAAATATTTACTTAACTTTTAAATAAATGTAATTAAGTATATCTTCATAGATTTAAGTAAAATTATCCAATAATTATATAATTGTATATAAATACTTAGATAATCAATAATATCAATATGATTATAAAATTTACAATAAATTATATTTTAATACAAAATTAAGAAAATTCTTTAAACACTTCAAAAAATTTAAAATTATATATAACATATATATATATATATTGACATAAACATTATCTCAAAGGTATTACTCTTATTATTGATAATATTTTCTCTCCTAAATATCTCTCACAGTTTAAGGTTATTGGTGTGACCATATAAATTCACTGTGGAATATCCGTAAATTTATTTTAAATTTTTTGAGTTTTAAACTATTCAAAAATTTAATAACTATGGTTAATATTTAGTAATGTACCATAGTCCCTAAATTATAATGAAGTTATATTTCATTAAATTTTATCCCAATTATATATACTATGTAGGTAAAATTTTTTCGTTGTCCAATCCTAATCAAGTAAAGGATTATAATTTGTCAAAATCTTATATCAATGTAAATATGAACCATCGATCAGTATGCATCAAATTTGCCGCCATGAACTATTTCATGTAACATTTAATTACTCTAACAATATATTTACTATTTCAGCTATTTGTCTTATCTTAACTATCATCTATTTTTAAATGTAAACAACACATGACAAAATTAACTTTTTCATATAATATGTGATTAGTCTCGTATTTATACACCATATAAATTATGTGCATATACACCAAATTCGACTATAATATCTTAGATCAAAAGATAAAATTGAACACTAATATAATTATACAATAAATTATTGATTACATGCAATACTATATAATTTATCGTTATATGGTAATATTTGAAAAAATAATTTTCTAACTATTTAATTTATACTAATGTCCTAACAATGTGATTGTCACGTTATTCATACTAATATATTTCATGATATAAATAAGATACATTCAGTATACTTACTATATAATATTGTTGTCCATTTGATATTATTTTTATAGGGAATGGTTTTAATAATTTTATTTAATAATTAAATAAATTATTAAGATAATTTATAAATATACTTTATTTATATGCATTATTAAATAAAAAAAATAATTTATATTTGTGAATAAAGAATTCATTCTTTCATTAATAAATAATGTATATACAAGATAAAATATATTTCTAAGTCGACAACATGAATCACTTCTAAGGTATATCCTAATAAGTAGTACTAGGGTTAGGATAAATAGTAATGGTACTAATATAGCGCTTTTTGAAAAGTTTAATTAAAAGTAATGGCAAAATACTATTGGTTTATACTTTGCACTTAATGAAGTTCTATTTAGAAAAGTAAAGGCCTATGGTTTTCACTTTATAAGTAATAAATTTTATTCCAAATTTGTCCCACTTTTGGGAGAATACTTGTTAAGGATATATATCAATTGTATTTGAATAAGAAAATAAATGCAAAGAATTTTATGTCTTGTTAATAAGTATAAAATTTGTCTTATCTCTAACCCTTGGACCTCAAGTCAAAATTTTAACTATATGATTGTGATATTTCATTAGATTGATGATAATTAGAAATTACTTAAGTATCGTAAGTTTTTTTCAAAAAACAATTCGTAAAAAGGAGTGACAATCAATTATAGTTGATAGGTTGATGGCAATTATAGTTGACAATGTGAGTATTAATTATGTGACAATTAATTATGTGAAAAGACATTTGAAAATTATGTTGGTGATGGGGTGATTTTAACTAGTAAATTTTTACATTTGCATTTTTGTGTTCATATTATTAATTTAATTATTAATGAAGGGTAAAAGGATATGCATGACTCAATTGCTAGCATTTGCAATGCAATTATATATGTGATTTCTTCTCTTACTAGGTTTCATAAATTTAAATTATGTCGAGTAAAAGAAAATTGATAACAAGAGGCTTTTGGGATATGATATTCCTGTTAGTATTAGGGTTATTATTTATACCTTTAAATATTTATTGTAATAATATTTTCTTTTCATAAATTTTATTTATTAACAATTTAAGCATATGTATACTTGTAAGCCCTTATTTATAAAGTATGTAATTTATGTATTATGCATGATATGCTAGTACAGAAAAATATAAATTATAAATTTTTTATAAATAAAATATTATTCATGATCATTTATAAAATGGATATTTTATAATGCAAGACCATAACTTTTTTATTTCAAGTGAATGAATTATCTTGATAATTGAGATAGAGATTTCAAATAGAAAAGTTAGTGTATGTTTGTTATATATTGAACTAAATTACTGTAAAATAAGATCTAGTTAAATAAATGCCATTGATCTTAATTTGCAAATGCTTTAATAAGTTTGATTGATTTTAACTTTAAACAAGTAATGAATTTACAATCATGGTTATATCTTTTGAGTTGTTATGGAGTAAAATCTATTACATGATTAAAACCTCGATAACTTGGAGATATAATTTCATAAATTATACGACTATATATTTGCAATATAAAATCTATATATATAATGGTTACCTAAACTGTTTGCAATACTTGATTATTTAATTATGTAGCCGCGGTTTATTCAATAAATTATTTATCAAATGACAATATTTATTTGTAAATCTTATTTACAAATATAGATATATTAAAAATGATTATTAGAACAATTCAGTGATTTCAAGTAAATATGTAATTAAATAGGCATGATAATTATTATAGGCATGATTTAATTATGAGCATTAAAGAAAAAATTAATTAAGTGAATATTATTGGTCAATGACCAAGTTCAAATTTAATTTAAAAGAATTTTAAATTAAATGGACTTTATTATATATAAATGGTTTATATATATATATAAATATATATAAATAGGATCGAAATTTTCACTGACTAAATTTAGATTCAAGTTCTTAAACGAATATCAATAAATGATTGATATATTAAATCTTTGACTAAAATAATTAAATATCACATGAAAAAATTCATAGTGACGAATTCAACGTTTATTGATTGATAGTTTATATTTATATCAGTATAGAGTTTTGATATACTATAAGCCTTAAATTGATTAAGATTAGATAATAAAAATATTTTACCCATACGGCATGTACAATTAGATTGAGATTTGATGAAATACTATTTTATTGTGGTTTAGAGGTTATAACACATTACTAGATATTGTCCATAGTCGTTAAACTTTTAAATAATTAAAAACTCAAAAAGTTCATAATAAATTCACTACTATTCCACAAGGAATCTATATGATTACACTAATAACCAAAAGTGGTAAAAACTATTTGAGAGAGAGAAAATATTATTAGTAAGAAGAATAGTACTTTTGAGATAATATATCAGTCGAAATAAATATATATAAGTGTTATATATATTTGTAATTCTTTAAAGTATTTAAAGAATTTTCTTAATTTTGTGTTATTATGTCAGTAATGTAAATTATATGGCTTAATTGATAATATAGATTATCAAATGATCTAAATACAAATATATAATTATTGGATAATTACAATTAAACCTTTGAAACTATACTTACTTATATTTACTTAATGATTAAGTAAATATTTTATATTTAAGGACATAGACCAAAATGTATAAAATTCATAGTACATGTTTATCAATTAATTAAAGTTAAGGGTAATTTTGTAAATCAATGGATAAATATTAAGTATAAAAGAAGGTTTACTTTATTAAATTAAAGGGTGAGTGAATTGTAGTAAACTTTAACTTTTTTTCTCCCATTAGGGCATTTTGATTTTCTCCTTTTAGTTGGTGTAAATTATAGGGATCTTATACTTTCAATATTTCTTCATCACCTAGTTCAACATACAAAGTAATAAACTCATCTTATGGTTGTATTTATGCATATATATGATATATATCATATTTGCCTATCAAATGTTTGATGAAATGTATGAATGGTTCATGTTTTTAATTATTACATGTATTTTCATATATTATTCATTCAAATAGTATTAGAGTATGGTTAGAATGATTATTATGATTTGATTGGATAATTACCATTTGAACTAGGTGATGAAGAAATGATCTTCAAACTCATCCTATGGTTTGATTATTATATGTATTTCCACAATAATCGTTTTAACCATGCTCTAATATCATTTGAAAGAATGATTTATAAAAATACAAGTAATAATAAAAAATATGAACCATTTATGTATTTCATCAAATATTTGGTAGGTAAATATAACATATATCATATATATGCATAAATACAACCATAAGATGAATTTATTATCTTGTATGTTAAACTAGATAATGAAGAAACCTTGAAAATACAAGATCTCTATAATTTACACCAATCAAAGGAAGAAAATTAAAGTGGTCTAATAGGAGATAGAAAGCTAAGGTTTACTATAATTCACCCACCTTTCTGCTGATCTTGCCTTAGGCTTTGAGCCTTAGCTTATTATTCTCATAATCTTTCCTACCCTAATTATTTCTTTACTCTAACCTTCTTAGTGAATTTATTATTGAAAATTTTTTAAAATTAACCAATTTTGTAAATTAATTTATCAAACCAATCTCTTTCATGATTCATTAATCAAATAAACCAAAAATAATGCTTTTGGATGAAAACATCCGTGTATAGTCAAAACATAAACTTTATTTTCTCTCTCATCTTTCTTATTCTTTCTCTTGTATTTTTTTGATATTTTTGAATAAATTTTGACAAGAGGGTGAAACTTTGGTTTTAATTTGGTTTTATTGTGTGTACTTGTTGGAAATTTTTTAGTAAAAAAATCAAAAATATTGATTGAAAAATATTGGAGGGCTTTAGTAAGGAGACCAATTTCGATCACCACTTGATTGGGTTAGTAAGGGTGTATTTGTAGTATTTTCAAAAATTTTTTTGTAAATTTTGTAATTTTAAAAAATATTAAGGAACTTATTTATTATATTTTGAGAAATTTTGTTAATTTCTGTAATGTACAAAAATTTTAGGTTATTTTAAAATAAAATTTAAACTTTTTTTTGAATTAGTCTTAATATTTGTGTAAATTACAAAAATTAGTAAACAATTTTAAAATATGATAAATATGTCTTTAAATATTTTTGCAAATTACAATATTCTAAAAGTTTTCAAAATAATACAAACAAGTTTGATACATATTATACCAATTTCGGTCACCACATGTGATTAATGAAATTGGAAAATTTTTGAGCATCTTCTTCCAGCATATTTTCTTCTTCCCATCTCAATCACACTTCTTCCAAATTTTAATTTTCAACATATTTTTTGGCCTCCCAAATTTACAAAATAATTTCAAAATTTTCCATTAACCAACACCATATTTTCTAGTTGAAATATACCAAAAATTTCCACCAAACAACAACACATTTTTCAGTTCAAAATATACGAAAATAATGATCAAAATACACGTGCAACAAGTTAAGATTAGACTCATCTATGTTAAGAAATGCTAATTTTAAAATTTTCGATGGAGAAGTTTTACCCTCTTGTTGAAATTTGTTCAAAAATATTAAGAAAATATGAAAGAAAGAATGAGAGATATGAGAGAGAAAATAAAATTTATATTTTGGTTACACAAGGGTATTTTTATCCAAAAATATTAGTTTTGCTTTATTTAATTAATGAATTATGAAAGAGATTAGTTTAGTAAATTAATTTATGAAAGTGATTAATTTAAAATTTTTTTCATTATTATTTGTCTTGTTCTTGATAACTAAAGATAAAATTCAATCGTTATTTGCCTTAGTTAGCCATTAAAGATCACAAAACTGCAATTATGGATCCTTGGACTCAACAGGCCGCAAAAGATCACAAAACTACTATTGTGGATCTTTGCACTTGCAATTTGCTTGGAGTTTATGTTTAATTTCTTTCAAACCCAATCCGCTAAATTTTAGTCTTCCACAATAGTTTTAAATAATTTTTTTTAATTTAAGTTTTTAAAATTTCTTAACCTGAGTGCTTTGAGATTTTCTCATTCTTATCCATCAATTTTGTTGTCAAGATCATCAGGTTTAAACCCTTTAACTATTAAATTTTTTTTTAACCCCTTGACTACTTGGGACTTTTTTTAAACCTCTTTACTACATAGGTTTCCTTAAATCTTTTTACTGCTTTGATTTATTGAAAATTTACTATTACTCAAGTTTTCTTGAAACCTCACTACTCGAGTTTTCTTAAACCTTACTGTTTTATTCCAAGCTTTTTAAACATCTTTATCTCTTTTGGGATCTCTCTTATTTTATGCTTCAAAGCCTTTCTTATCTTGTAGGCTCTTTTGAGCTACTTTCACTCTTAGGCTTTATTAAGCGTCATGGAATTTTTGCTCTCAAGTTTTCATGAACCTCACATGGATTTTATTTGCTTTTAAGTTTAAAATTCCAAGAAGGATCTTTTCACTCTCAAATTTACAATCTTAAGATTTCTCAAAAATTTACAATCTTAAGAAAAGTCTCTCTTATTTTCTTCTCAAGAACACTAGGATTCTCAAATTTACAAACTCAGGCTTTGTTTTGAGCTTGCTTTTACAATGCCATCTTGAGTTTACAGGGAAGTGTAAGAGTTAAAATAGGAAATATTAAATAATTTGTTGAGTTTTATTATGTCTAGTTTTATTAGGCTATAATTTCTTATCAACGTATTATTAGTATTATTAATTTGTTTCAGTTTCTAATTTGTTTTTATTTTAAAGTCAAGTTCTACATACTTATTTATTCAAATAGTTATATTTTAGTTTTGGGTATTTGGGGGGATCTAAATTGAAGACTATGGGTTAAATAAAGCGTGTCAAATGCACCAAATAAATTACCCTACTTACACTTGTAGTAGTGGCAAGTAAGTCGAGTCCACAAAGACTAGTCAAACAAATTGATGTAAACAAAATTATTTAAGAATAAATCTAATTGACAACATAAAAAGGGAGTTTTTTTTTTTTTAGAAAACAAAAATCTTATTTGTAACAGTCAAACAAAAATAGAAAAAAGCAAAATCGTAATAAAAGATTTCATATTAGGAAAATTTCAATTCAAGAAAAAATTCAACCTAGTTATATATTGATCATCAATTTGTGAAGATTTTTTCTTATACAAATATTTAGCCAAAAACTATCTATAAGTGAAGGTAATCTTTACGTTCCCAATGATCATTAATTCAATCCCAATACACAAATTAATTCTTATCAATAATACAATTGATAGTAAGCAATTTTCCTAGATTTATTTATAACAAGATGCACTAAAAAGGGGCTAAAGATAAAATAATTCAACAAGCGTTAAATTATATAATTCATTCTGTTTTTTTTAAACAATTAATAAAAACTTGGATTGTAATTGTTTTGTTTAATTGGCACTATGAATCAAATAACATACGATTATGAATTATGAATTCAATTTAGCCATAGAATCAACACATAAAATTAAAACACATAGATACTTGATAAAAAAAATAACTATATTAAAGAATAAAGTCTCGTAATGTTGCTAACTGGGTTATAGAATCCCTTGAATCGAAAAGAAAATACTTAACCAGATATGGAAGATGAAGAACATGCCAAAAAAGAAAAAAAAAAAACATTATGTTTCTATATATCCTTTATTCTGCCCTAAGGATTTGTTTTTATACCCTCCATAAAAAACCTACACAATTAAACATTCACAAAAAATATATTTTTTTTTCTTGTTCTGACTTATATTTAGACTCTAAATTTCGTGTTGACTCTTTCAAGCCAATTTTGAACTTAATAGCATCCAATTTTGGCTTTGATCTCTTCATGAACTTTTAGCCTACCTCTTAGCTTTCCAACGAATTTAGTCTCACTAGAAACTAAGGTTCATAGCACAGTTATGGACCAAAAATGGAAACTAGTCCAGAAATCATGGAATTAGAATTCTGCTTCAATTTATGGTCTATTTTCTCATCACCAATCAATTAATCTAGGCTTTGGTCTTGTTTTAAAAATTGTAGCTCTGGATGTTTAAATGAATTTGGACCTTTAAATTGTTTTCAAAGTCTTCAATTACGACTTTTTAAAGTTCTAGAGGTCAAGCATAAATCCTTCTTCAATTAGGATTTGGATCTACTTTTTAATACTGATGTTGAAAAAAATTGTTTGGAGGCCTAAACGAACTCGAAATTCAACAAACCAGGTCTTTTTGGAAAGCTTAAGAAATCAAATTTGAGTTTGCTGAAGACCACTCTTACATTCAGCCACTGATCCAGCATCAAAACCTTGCATGAAACTCAAAAGGTCCAGAATTAGAAGTGTTGAAAAATTCTATTTTAAAACATAGTTCACTAACACATTCTCACAAATATCTTACACATAAAATTCAATATCATTAAGCACTATAAGACAAAAAAATATGCTAAATGCACCAAATGCAAGAAGAAATAAGATATAAAATTGCTATTCTATCATTAAATATGCTTTCATACATTGTTAAATTAGACCTTGACCTGAATACTTAAACTTGAAGATAATGGCCCAGAGAATAGTATTTAAGTGGTTTAACAAGTTCCAATTACAGTGCGATAACCAAGTTGTGACATAGAATAAACATTGACTTGATTTTTGACATAGAATAAACATTGATTTGATTTTCTACTTAAATTGTCTTCCACAGGTGTCTAATTAATTGGCTGTGTTTGTTATGGGCATAAAATGTTAATCTTCCTTTCTGTGCTTTCCCATCTCAATGTGAAATGATACGATGTTTTTTATTTGTTGCTTTTAAACTAACTCTTGAGTCTGTCACTGCAGATACCACTTGTCATCTACATTTTTAGAGACTCGCCTAAGCGAAAAGCCAGTGATGCTGAAACTTGCAGCCTAGTTCTACTTGTTATTAATTAAAATTAATTAACTTTGCATGTTTGACACTTTCAGTGTCTGTATAGTCATTTGGTTTTAGACTTATTAATTTGCAGGTCTGCTATTTATTACAGTTTTCTCTTCTTTCTCGGTTATAAATAGCCACAGATCAATGGAGAAATTCTTTTCGTTGATTCCATCTCTTGTATTTAACGAGGACATTAAACTTGATGAAGGTGAATGGTTTAAGGAATTGGTTGATGTTCCTGTGCCTTCGCAACTGTGTGTACTTACTATACAAGGACTATGTACTTGTACTTGTTAGAATTTACAATAAATACAGGATTTTATTTTTTCTAACACGGTAGTTGAAGATTCTCTTGTTTGGCCTTTTCTGATTTTCTCCGTTCAGCATGCTGCCCTGCCCTAGCATATTATCTCTTCTTTTCCAGATGTCCTAACCTACTGCCTTCTGCTGCCCTAACCTACTGCCATAGCCTATACACTACACAAACCTAAACCTGTAATCTAGTGTTTTTCATTTTGCCGCTCTAACCTACTACGTGCCTTAACCTACTGCCTTAGGCTACCTACTTTTGTCTGAGGCTTTTTTTGCCCTCCCTGGTTTCTGTTTTGCTCTGTTGTTGTCACCTTTAAAAGACCGCAAAATTTAGTCTTCTGTTTTGCCTCTAACATTTTTTTCCGTTTTCTCTGTTTGCTTGTGTTCCTTATGAGCCACCCTAATTGGCTGTACATGCGCCTCATGCACCTCTTTCTCTGGTGTCTGTTTGATCTACTACTGGCGCCATCAAGCTCAACACATGCCAATCGTTTTGTTTGTCATCTGTATCTCTTGTTTTGAGCCACTAGTGTGCCCGCGAAGTCCAACTTAGTTTGTGATCTCCCGATCTCTGTCGATTCACAGCATTGATGTGTCATCCTTCACCGGTTCAATTATAATCCTCATCAATCGATTGTCCTGATCATGATCTTAACTCTCCGATGTGGCCATCTCTCCTCACTTGCATACATAAAATCAGGTTGTGGTTTTTCCCACAATTGGCGGGCCCAAATCTTTTTGGCTCAACATACTTTAGACCCTATCTATCAATTTTCAGGCAGCTTCAACAGTTTATTGGTCAAATTTTGGTTAGCGCCAATAGTTTTTAAATAATTTTCGTAATAATATTTTTCATAATTTCATAAATTCTGTGTTTTGATATTTTCTCATCCTCATCCCATAAATTTATCATCTAGATACTCAGGTTTTTTTAAAACCTCTCTACCCTGGTTTTTTTTTTTTTTGAACCTCTCTACTTATGTTTTCTTAAGCCTCACTACTCAGTTTTTTAAACCTCAATTTTACTAAAATTTTGTAACCCTCACTTCTCAGATTTTCTTAAGCCTCACCGGTTTCATTTCAGACTCTTAAAACATCTCTTGCTTTAGGCTTTTAAGCCTCTCCAGCTCTTTTTAGGCCTCTCGGGTTTTCAGGCTCTTTCGGCCTTTTTGGTCTTGCTTTTAGGCTTTCCTAAGCCCGTTGGATTTTGTTCACTCTGAGTCTTTCCTACGCATCTTAAATTTTGTTCAATCTCAAGCTTTCCAATGTCTCTTGGATTTTTTTCGCTTTCATATTTACAACCTCAAGAAGGCCCTCTCCATTTTTCTTTTCAAGCACATTGGGATTCTCAAGTTTACAATCTCAAAATTTGCTTCAAGCTTTTTTTCACGACCCTTTCTTGAGTTTGAGGGGGACTGTTAGAGTTAAATAGAAAGTAACTTATTAAGTTGTCTTATTATTATTATTATTATTATTATTATTATTATTATTATGCCAACTCTTATCAGATTAGCATTTTTTGTCAGAGTAGTATTGGTATTCTTAGTTTGTTTTGATTTTTCTTTTGTTCCTATATTAGGAAGATGTACTTAATTGGCAATCAATACAAAATTTTATTTTTTTCTAACAATTCTTACAACCAGTTAATTGGTTCAGAAAGCATTGATGAGGAAGATCAAGGTTCTCAAATCTCGCGTTTCCTCGAAGGATATAGAGAAGGACGGACAGAACAGAAAAAGATTTCTGGTCTATCATTTATGGGTTACATCAATTCTCTTTTTTGGCATTAGAACTGTGTACGTCATTGTATTTTTAGTTGCTCATCATAACCATCAGTAAAGAGGAAGCTCTTAGGGTTCGCACTTCAGACCAGGGTGACCATGCTCGGCCCACTGTCTCCAAGGCTCAAAACGATGAATATACCTCTGGACAAAATGAAGATTAAGTGAGGCTTCGGCTTGGGCCTATAGTCATTTTGATACCAAGTTACCCCCTAGTCGAAAGTCTTATAGATTTAGTTGCTATCTACATTTCCATGCATTTTGTAGAGAATGATGTGCACACTTACATTTCTATTTAAGAACTGACCTCACACTAAATTAGTTACTATTTGGTGTAGAGCGGATATTGTGTTGATTTAAGTAGAAGTGTATAAAAGTTTCTTTCCATCTATCTTTGATGGTTTAATGAAAAATCTGTTAGTTGCTGCTGCTGTTTTAGCTTTTTAATTCTCTGTTTTCTTAAGAATTTGGGTATGCTTGGAAGATGAATGAATCACATGAATGTTTCCAGCTTTATGTCTAGTGCTATTTCATTGCATTCTACTGTAGAGAGAGACGTGTAGCAACCAGTTTTATTCCACAAGTGAGCAGATTCTGACCTTTTAATCAACCGTTTACCTCGAATTTGATTGTTGAGAAAAATAGGCATTTGAATTTTGGTTGCGATTTTATGGTCAAAGCAACAAGATGGCTGTTTGATTAGATAAATCACTACCAATTTTTCTCCTTTGTTTTTGTTGTCAACGTTATATCTTCCCGAGCAAAACAAAATCACTCTTTTTTCTTTCTTTTCAAGGATATGTTTGAGACTACATAGTATTAAAAAAGATATTGAATTATAACTTTAAATTGTTAAATTATCAATTTTTTTTAAAAAATAAGTTGATGAAATTTTTGATAAAAAGGGATGATGGAATAATTGCTATATAGACATGTTTTATATACGCTTGAAAGATAATCTGAAAAGTGTGTGGATGTATGAATTATTATAGCCGTTTAAACAATTATATAATGTGGTCCATATATGTGAAAGGTTATGAAATGTGGTCCGTATATGTCAAAGGATGCATAAATAAATAATTAACCTGCGTATTTGAGGGTTCGAACCCAGTTTGAGATACATTTTTTTGGTGTTAGAATATTATCTTTAGTTTATTTAATGTAAAGTGCATTCATTTTTGGATATATAATTTATTGTGTTATATTTTATGCATATTTCATACATATCATTTATTTTTGCTACATTTGATGCATGTAATTTTTGTATAAATTATTTATGCATAAAATTAAATATCTAATAATCTGTATAATTTTTAATTAATTAGAGATTTATCACAGCAGCTTTAATTATAAAATTATTATATATTAAAATTTTTTTTATCACATACAGTATACAAACATTAATTGTAATTAATTATATTTGATATTATAAATTTTATCCTACAAAAATTTTTATTATATTTCTCTGATTAATTAGGATGAAATACAATATTATTTTCTTAATTTATTCGCAACAATTAAGAAATGAAACATAATCTAATAGTTTTATCATAAGATTATTTATTAATCTATTTGAATTAAAAACTTAGTCCACAAGTAGTTTTTATGTCACTTAATTCACATTCTAAACATATTTTTATAGGTATGTAAAGCATGATATATGATTATTAGCTTCAATTTTGTGACATAAACATGTATTTTATGTAGTTATACAACTTGCAAAATTTTTTAATATTAATTATAAAGTTCTTGAGTAAAAAGGTGATAACTATAAAGTGTGAAAGAAGATAATTCTATTTCATTTATGGTGAATGGACATTAATGATGTTATTTAGAATGATGAACCACTTATTATTGAAGTGGCACTCAAGTTGATATTACTTTTTATAAATGATGGGAGTGATTCAATCACTTTAGTATAATATTCATAAAAACAAAAATTTATATTAGCATTTGTAGTTTTATCGACCATTATGATAATACTTGTACTTTACTAAATACTATAGATTAATAATTTGTGTCTTTAGACAAGACACTTACAAGCACTTTAATTATAAAGTTCTCATTTATGAAGCTCATTAGTATCAAAAGTATAAGCAAATACATCATGCAGTTGAGGGATATTGCAGCTCAATTAAAGACTCTTGAGATTGAGATGTTTGAGTTTTTCTTAGTACATTATATATTAAATACTCTATTGTAATAACATGGACCCTTTAAAACATCTTATAATACATATAAAGATAAATAACCTATTAATGAATTAATGACTATGTGTGTTTCAGAAAAAGAGAGGTTGATAATGGAACCAAACAAAAGTTTCCTGAGTGCACATCTAACAATGCAAGAAAGGAACAAAAATCAAGTCAAGCATAAAGGGAAGAGTAAAATACCTGCTCAAGCTGATATCAAGAAAAAATCAAAGTACTTCTTTTGTAGGAAAAAATGGCACATAAAGAAGGATTGTCCTAAATTTTAAAAATGGCCTGAGTATAAAGGTATTTCAATCTCATTTGTTTACTATAAATCTAATATAATAGATGTTTGTTATAATACATGATGAATTGATTTTGGTTTTATAATCCATATTACAAATGTGTTGCAATTTTTACAAATCTAAGGAAGCTAGTGGATAATGAGTAGAAGATCTTTTTTAGAAACAAGATGTGTTAATATGTGAAAACTATAAGAATATGTAATTTAGTTCTTAGTAATAGTTTTATTTTAAGATTAGAAAAGTTATTTTACATTCTAAGTTTTTTTAGAAATTTAATTTTGATTTTAAGACTTGTATCTTTAGGTTATTCCTTTAATTTTTCTAATAAATTTTTAAATATATTTTATAACTCTAACCTTAATGAAAATGACACATTACTTGATAGTCTTTTTTATATCAATTTACAAAATAATACTTGTTAGAATGTAATGCATATTTATGTTAGCATTAAACAATGTGTTGTGAGTGAAGATTCCTTTACATTGTGGCATTGAAATTTGAGACATATGTTCATAGAGAAAATTAAAAGATTAGTAAACGATGGAGTACTTGGTACTTTGTATTTTACTAATTTTAATACTTATGTGTACTGCATAAAGAGTAAGTAGACCAACAAATTAAAAAAAATGTGCTAAGAGGAACTCAAACGTATTAGAGATCATACATATAGATAATTGCATTCTTAACTTGGTCCATATGGTTAGAACTATTTCATCATTTTCATATATGATTACTCACAATACATGTATCTCTACTTGTTAAATATTAAGAATAAAATATTAGATACTTTTAACATATTCAAAGTAGAAGTAAAGAAATAATGTGGTAAGTAAATAAAGATCATGAGATCGAATATTAGTGGAGAATACTATGATAAATATACTAAAGATGGACAAATACCTAGTTTATATGTAAAGCCTATTCAAGAATATGAGATAGTTGCCTAATACAATATGCATAGTTCTTCAAACTAGAATGGTGTAGTAGAAAGAAACAATTGAACATTATTGGACATGGTGCGGAGTATGTTAAGCAGCATCAAGCTTCCTAAGTTTTGTAGACTGAAGCTCTTAAGATGGCTATGTATATATTAAATTGAATTATAACTAAGGCTATTACAAAGATACCTTTTGAGTTTTGAAAATGTTGAAAATTAAATTTACGATATATACATGTTTGGAGATGTTTATCTAAAATAAGAGTTTACAATACACAAAAAAAGAAACTAGATCCAAGAATTTGAATATTTGTTAAATATGCTTAAAGGTCTAAAAGTTATATATTTTATTATCCATTACATTATATTAGAATTGTGGAATTAAGAAATGCAAAATTTTTTGAGAATAACTTGATTAGTGGGAGAGATCAATCTTATAATATAATTTTTAAGAAAAATCATTCAAATATGTAGCTTTCGACTTCATGTAATAAGGTAATTATCATTAACAATGTCTTTGAAGTTGAAATAGGTTTTGAGCATCTAACATTTGAAGTTCAACAAACCTACAAATACCAATTAATAAATTCCACAAGTAACTAATGTTTTGGTTGATTCAATTGTTTAGGAATTACTTAAAAATAATGAGCAATCAGTTGAACAACATACTTCTTAAGAGAATAATGATAAAACATTAATAAGATTTATTAGAATAAAGAGGCCAATGATTCTTAGTGATTATGTTATATATTTACAAGAATATGACTATAATATTGGAGACAAAATGAACTAGAAACATTTTTACAAGTCATGATTTTCAAAGAGTCTAACTTGTGGTGCAATACCATAAAAGAAGAAATAAATTCAATGAAATCTAATAAAGTTTGAGATTTTGTTGAGTTGCTTAATGGCGCAAAAATTATAGGATGCAAATGGGTCTTTAAAATAAAAAAGGACTCATTGGGCAATATTAAAAGATATAACGCAAGATTCATTATTAAAGAATTCACTCAGAAGAAAAGAATTGATTATACGAAAACTTTTTCTCTTGAATCTAAGAAAGATCCTCTTGTGTTATTGTGGCACTAATTGCCCATTTTAATTTGAAATTACAACAAGTGAATGTGAAAATGATGTTCTTCAATGGGACCTAGAAGAATATGTTTACATGAAATTAGAAAAATTTTCCTTCAATAATAGTGAGCATTTGGTTTATAGTTAAAAAATTAATATATTGATTGAAACAAGTCTTTCGTCAATGATATTTAAAATTACATAATGTTATTTTTTTTATTTGATTTTGTAAAAAATATCATGAATCAATGTATCAACTGAAAGTTAACGAGAGTAAAATTTATTTTCTTATTTTATATGTGAATAATATTTTACTTACAACCAATGATAAGAGATTTTTATATAAGGTAATAATTTTTTTCTAAAAATTTTGACATAAAAGATATGAGTGAGACATTTTATGTCCTTAGCATTAAAATTCATAGAGATATATTTCAAGCCATTTTTGGTCTATCTTAAGAAATCTATATCAAAAAAATTTTAAAAAGATTTTGGATTAAAAATTGTTCATTAAGTGTATCACTTATTATGAAGGGTGACAAGTTCAATTTGAACCAAGTTAGAAAAATGATTTTGAAATAGAACAAATGAAAAACATTCCATATACTTTAGTTAATGGAAGTCTAATGTATTCTTAGATATGCACAAAACTTGAAATTATATTTGCAGTTGAAATGTTAAAACGATATTAGAGTAACCTATGTATGGACCATTAAAGAGTTATAAGAAAGTGATAAGATACATATAAAGGACTAAAGATTACATATTTATATATAAATTGATCGATAATTTGAAAGTGATTGAATATTTGAATTCAAATTTCATTGGCTATGTAGATTCACAAAGTTAACATTAGGTTATATTTTTATATTTATTGGTGAAGCTATATCTTGGAGAAGTACAAAACAGACTTTAACTACTACTTCCACAATAGATGCTTAGTTCATTTCTTGTTTTGAAGTTACCTCGTATTTTATATGATTGAAGAGTTTCATATCTGGATTTAAAATTATGAATTTTATTTCTAGGCCATTAATGATATACTATAATAATTAAGTTGCTGTTTTCATTGCTAAAAATAACAAGAATAGTAGTCAAAGTAAATACATTAATATCAAGTAGTTATCTATAAAGAAACATGTTAAGGAATAAAAAGTGATCATTAATCACATTAGTAATGAATTAATGATTGTTGATCGTTTAACAAAAGGTATGCCATCAATGAGTTTAGGAATCATGTAGTTCAAATAGAACTTAATTTCATTGTGTAATTTTTTATGTATAAATTAATTTTATATTTTAATAAAACTTTGTTTGTATGATGTTTTCTCATAACTTTGTGCATATTTATTTTGTTTGAAAAAATTATTTACTATTGAACCCAAACTAAATATAAGGTTTATTTATTAAATAGCTAGTGGTTAAAAAATATAATACATTGTAATACATGAAAAATGATGCTCGTTTTCAAAAAACTTATTACCATAATTTATGTATTTCTTTTCTTTTCCTTAGTATGATTAATGGATTTACGTGTTATTGTAAGTGCAATATAAGGACCAAGTAGAAAAATGTTAATTATAGTCATTTTAACAGTTATGAAATGTGGTCCATACATGTGAAAGGACAAAATGAAAAATCACAACCCCTATGAGTCATTATGTCTTTGATGAAAAGATTTTACAATAAATATGCCTATAGGTCCCTAAACTTGGCAATTTTTTTTGAGAAAAATATACTATTTATATTGAGTTACAAAAGTTTAGAAAATCGAAGCACAAATTCAGAACTTTATATCATTAGCTGAAAGTATGTCTTTCTTTTTTTTTGTAAGTTATTTGATTTTGTTTGTTGTATTTTAGATTCTAATAGAATCTATTTATATCAAACATTACAATGATCTAAATGATATGCATATTATTTTGTTGTATAATAATATAGTTATGGATTGTATATTATTATTTTAATATTAAATTTCTTAATTTACTAATTATTTGTTTTACTATTTATTAAAAGAAATTATTATTTCTTTTTTTTTAACTCAATTAATTTTTGTTTGTGTTATATAATAAATAAAAATATATTATTAATTTTCTCTTCTAAAGTGATCTTACAAAAACATCATAAATACCATTGAATTAGGTATCAACATCTTTGTTAGCAATAAAGATACGATGTTGTAGCATGCGTCTATTAAAGTTCGCACCTATCATGACGCCATCGTCAAAGGATGGCAAGTTACAGTACACCGACTGTAATCGAATCAGAGGTTATCGATTTTATTATATGGAGGAGCCCATACATAAATACATATTTATATTTAAAAGCATCGTTGTGAATTGTAATAACCAAAATGAACATGTATATTATTTGTCTATATGATTATGTATTAAGTATTATTTATAAATTTTTATAAATAATATATAAATATATATATTTATATGCACAAATAATTAATATACACATCTGCTCTGAACATTACACACACTACACCTTCATGTGGTCTAATACACATTTTGGTTCAGGATTGATAGAAGAAAGACTGGATCGATTTTTGGGTATCTCAAGTTGGCAGAATTCTTTGAAGAGGGCTCCGATTTCTCAAATAGATGGATGAGGATTAGACCATTACCAACGAATTCAAACAAGCGGTGGAACTTGGTAGTCAAGTGGGAAAAGAGATTTCACTACGAGAATGAGTGGAGTCTGTATGATGGGCGCAAGAAAATAGTTAAGCAGAGATAAGGGGACAAAGAGACACACATAGGAGAAAGCCTAGTTGAGGTTTTTGTCATGGTAGCGGCGTATGCAAAGGTGAAATTCAAAGAGGGGGACAAAATACTATTTTTTTTTTTTTTCACTCAAAAGCATCTGTGACTACTACACTAATCCTTTTACATCGATTTGATCCATCTCATGAGTAGTGTGTAATAGCTTTGCTGGGCATCCTAGACAAACCATTTCACAATAAAAGAGATTAAGGCAACCTTGGCACACATGAGCGCTATAAAGGCTCCTAGTCTAAATGGCCTTCCTTTAGTGTTTTTAAGAGGCTGAAATTTTGTTGGTGAGAAAGTGATCAATTCCTGCCTTCATATTCTAATGACTCCGGTGACATCTTAGTATTAAATCATATTTGATTGCTCATGTTCCTAAAATTAGCAAAACAAAGAGGAATACTAATTTTAGACCCGTTAGCTTATGTAATATTATGTATAGAATCACTGCCAAGCCTATAGTTGATAGACTAAAATATTTTTTGAATTGTATCATCTCCCTTAATTAAAGTGCTTCATCCTTCACTGGATTATTACCAACACAATGTTATTATAAGGTATAAATGCCTCCACAAGATCAAGAGCAGGAAAATTGGGAACAATGGTCAAATCGCTTTGAAGCTAGACATTAGTAAAGCCTATGATTGCATTGAGTAGAGCTTTGTTAAAAGGCTTATAAAAAAATATTTGGCTTCTCTGACAAATGGAATTGACTAGTCTCCAAGTACATCACAATTATAACATTCTTTGTCATCATTAAGGATATAGTAATAGGGTAGATTCAATTATAAAGAGGTCTTTGCCAATGTTGCCCATTGTTCTCTTATCTTTTTATTATGTATGTTGAAGTATTCACTTCTCTGCTCCTTCAATATGAACCCAACAAAGCCATTGAGGGGATAAGATTTAGTATAGATTTGGTTATCTCCTATCTTTCTGTAACCGGTGATAGCTTGACTTTTTTCCAAGCTTCGATCTGTGGTTGTCATAAGCTTAGGGAGATCTTTGAATACTACATAATAACCTCTAGACAAATTATTAATATGGAGCAATCATTGATGTTTTTAGCTCAAATATAAAGCATGCATGTGTTTTAGAAATTAAAGTGACATTCAACTTGTAGGTAGTATATATGCATGACAAATATCTTGGGTAACCGTTGATGGTTGGTCAAAATAAGTGGAGCTTTTTCAAGAATCTAAAGCTTCAAGTAAACAATAAAGTGAAAGGTTGGCAATGTAGATTCTTTTCTAGTGGAAGGAAAGTTTTAATCAAGGCAATGGCTCAAGCCATGCCCATATATACAATCAGTGTTTTTAAATTTCCATAGGGCTTGGAGAGGATACATAGAAGGTTGTGATAAATTTTTGGTAGGGTACTAAAACAATTGGAATATTTGTTCACTAGGCTAAATGAGATAAGTTATGTGAAAATAAGAAAACTAGTGGTTTAGGTTTTCATAATTTAAGGTATTTTGATCAAACCCTTCTCGTTAAAAAGGCTTGGAAAGTGTTGTAGTGCCTAGATTCTTTGGTTTTCGGGGTTCTTAAAGGTAGACATTTTGGACGTAGTAGTGTCTTGGAAACATAACCTAGCTTTTGTCCTTCATTTGCCTGGAGGGAAGCATATTATTGGGCAAGGAGATTCTAGAAAAAGGCATAATATGAAGAGCTGGGAATGGCTAGAGAGTAAGGATTTTTCAAAATAATTGCCTATCGAGACCTACAACATTCAAGCCTATTTCTTAACTTCCCTTCCATGGAATGCAAAGGTTAGTGAGTTGATTAGTGATAATCACCAATGGAAGATTGACATGCCACAAAAAATATTGTTTTTCACAGGAAGATAGGAGTTAATTAAAAAGACCCCTCTTCCAAAAATGAACAAAGAGGATTATCCTTTATGGCATTATGACAAAAGAGGAGTGTACACGGTGAAGAGTGGTTGCCAAATTGCCTTTAATGCTATGCTTCTTGGTTTGCCTAGCTATGTTGAGACTTCTTTAAGCATAAATGGAGCCTTGGAAGGCTCTGTCAAATATCATGCCTACATCTGAAAACCTAGTCAAAAGGCATGTAACTGAAACTGATACTATTCAAAGATGTGGTTTTAGTGTGGAGGATTTGTATCATGCTTTGGTGGAATATAAACCCTCTAGGAAGGTGCAAAAAATGTTGATGTACTAGGAAATTGTGAATTGTGACTATGGCAGCGACTTGTGTAGACTTGTTCTTAATGCAAGAAAAGTCTTGCTAAAAAATGAATCAGAGGGGATGGTTGCAGCTTTGTGGTCAATTTGGAGTTCAAGGCATACCTTTCTCTTTGAGTATATTTATGAGGACCCCTTGAGATCACCTGGTAAGGCTATGACTTTGCTTGAATCATTCCAAGCAATGGCTAGGAAGCCTTTTGATCCTGCAAGTGATGGCTTGGTGGCAAAACGTCATGCATAGCAACCACCACCAAAGGACTGGTTCAAGGTTAATATGAATACAACACCATCAACATTGTAAATGGTGGTTGGTTTGGGCATGGTTGTCAAGAATTGCAACGGAGACATAGATTATGGCTATGGTTTGTAAGAAAGCAGATCTTACAAAGATGACAGAAGCAAGGGCAATGAATTTTGCCATCCAAGTTGCTATAGATTCAGGGCTCACTCCTTCAGTCATAGAATCAGATGCTAGAAGTGTTGTCAATTTGGCGCTGGAAAAAGTATTAAGGAGATGCACTGAACAATCTTGAAAATCAAAGACAGCGTTGAGGATTGCAGCAAATTTAAAATTCACTCTATTCCAAGAGTTGGAAATACTATTGCTCATAATCTAGTTAAGGTGTCTTACAAGTTTACTGATGTTGTAATTTAGTTAGAAGACATCCTAGCAAAATTTGTAATCTTCTTTAATTATTTTTCAATGTAATTCTAGTTTGAAAAAATAGTGCTACTTTTTCTAAAAGGATATTCTCTCTGGGTCATTTGATTTTCAGTATTGATGTTCTTAGTTGACAGAATATCATACAGGTTCAATTGATTATTGCACATGGTTATGTTGAACGGGGAAGGCCTTCGTGTGATTAACTTGTCACCCCAGTTAGCGAGCTTGGCTAATATTAAGGATAACTATCGCAGACGTATTAAGCAAGTAGTTTACACTGTCGTTCCTTAGATAGGTTTTCATACCATAAAACAAAGCACAAAAGCATTGCCGGCCGGCAGTTCTGCATTCATGTAATAAAATTTATTTTCACTTGCAGAAAGCACAAGAGAAGAGTTTCTCGAACTACTAACTCCAAAACGTTCAATGGTTAGTGGTCACTGTACTCGCCATTAAGACCATCAAAAACGTAATTGTCAACAAAATACAACACAGCATCATCATACAGATACACTCAACTTTTTGTGTACAAATAGTAAAACCTCGAGTTCAAGAATCACAGCTGTCACTTTGATATTTTGAAGTAAATCACACCTTATGCTACAATGTACTATCAAGGGGCGGCTTATATTACTAACAGGGTAGTAAGAATGCAATC
This sequence comes from Khaya senegalensis, assembly GCA_032402905.1. Taxonomy (NCBI): domain Eukaryota; kingdom Viridiplantae; phylum Streptophyta; class Magnoliopsida; order Sapindales; family Meliaceae; genus Khaya; species Khaya senegalensis. The sequence continues at coordinate 2,898,660 of CP135544.1, forward strand.
CATCGCATCAAGTAGATCCTGAAGATACATGACATCAAATAGATCCCAAAGATACATTATGTCATAAGATGTGAAGGGTCAAAAGGATTTGAAAAGTATGTGGTTGTGATCCCTCTGAGCTATGGTGCATGGTATTTACTCAATTTCTCTCCATAATACACCAAACTTTGTATTAACATTCTGGAAGAGATTGAGCAGAGGCAAAGGGAGAGAAACTTGTGGCTGACTCACTATAATGCAAAGGATGCAGGTGATGACTGGAAGAACCGACTAAAATTGGTGATGCATTGCTAGGGCTTGGAAGATATGGTGACATGTATCTTGAGTTAAGAGGTGATATGGATGGGTAACCCAAGGAGTGGGATGATAGCAAATAAGAAGTAAGAGATCTTTGGGAAGATGCATTGTGTCTAAGACTAACAGAGCTTTGACCAACACTTAAGGGAGGAGATTGATGGTAGGACCCAAGAGACTGCGGAATATAAGGAGCAGAAGCGAGAGACTGAACATGAGAGACTGAAGGTGACCGCAATACTGCTGGGGCTACATGTAAGGCTGCAGATGATGCTAGTGAAGATCTGACAGATGAAAGTACAGAAGCGGAGCCTACAGAGGCTGGGCTTGATGAAAGCAATGGTGTAGACTCTGAGGCAGGTGGATCACCAGTGCTGGTTCTCGCATCTCGTTTGCAAACTGGGCAAAATGTTCTCCATGTTGTAAGCCAAGAATCCACACAGAAAGCATGAAATTCTGTTGATATTCCAGTGACAACATTTAGACATGCAAAATTCCAAAGAACTAAGAGATTGTTGTAAACGGAATCAGAAAGAACATGAAGAATAATAATAGCTCGCTAAAGGAGTTCCAAACAGCATATATTCTGCAACACAACACTAAACAACTTATCTCATGCATGCAAAAAGAGAAATTCTTTCAAATTACACACTCAGCAGGATAATATCCAATTGATTTTCTACATGAATACAGAATTCATCAATCAATTATATTTTCATTACTTCTACTAATAAAGCAAACAATTTACATTCTACAAGGTAAAGAAATTGCATAACTGAAAAAGGTAAAAAAAAATGTCTAGATGCTTTAACCAAACAATTCTTTGAGATGAAATTTGATATTCTAGAACGAAAGATCCAGCAATTGAGCAACACCATCCATTCATTTGAAACTTTAATGGTGTTTAAATAAATAAAAAAATAATGTTCAACTGCTAGTGCTACTGGTATGCAAAGTCATTTGACAGGTTGGTTCCTATTACAATTGCATCTTCCTCAACAAAGAAATGATGATGTTAATTTCATACAACAATTTATTTATTGTAATCACTTAACTCCTAAAAGTTCTATTCTCATGGTGCACGATTAGATTTAGTAAATCCTTGTACAAAAGTGCATCATAGTGTAAGTATACACAACTCAACAAATACTAAATCTATTATGATGTTAGGATATTGACAGAATTATTGACTTCTATCCAGAGTACATTTAATATGTCAACAGGGAAAATGCATAATTCATGTAAACAAAATTTTACTGAAGGTTCAGTGTGAAGATCAAAATATTAAAAAATGCAATGCGGGCACAGAAATACAACTGCAGCAACTCATGTAAGTTAATTAGACATCAATGTAAAGTAGATGTACAAAGAACTTTACACAAAAAGATGAGCCTTTATGTGACAGAAACATGCCATTACAGTCATTAAAGCTCAAACAGAACAACTGAAGAAATCAATTTCCTTATTCAACAGCCAAAATACGGTGATGAAATGAAATTATTCTGTCAAAAAAAGTAAGAAAATGAATTATCCTGCCAGTGTCAGAGCTCAAAATACTGTGCAGCATTTGCATACCGTTGATGTTCCCAAGAAAATAGAGTAATTGCAATTTATGTTGCCAAGTACAAAAGACCTGCTGGTATAAGTTTACCAACTTAATTCCCTTTTCTAATTTCCAAACTACTACATGCAGAAAACTTAAAGAAACAAAACCTTCCAAAAAAAAGAAAGTAGGTCTGAAGCACTATCTAAGAAGCAAACCTAGGAAGACATGGAATTTTCAAACTGATGTAAATGTAATTAATATAGAATTGTAAACTGAAATGCAACATTATCTTTAATACAGCCTGAAAGACTTACTGTGACAACATGGCAGAATTCTGAGTTTGTCTCCTACATTATAGTCCTCAAGGCATATGGCACAGGTTCTTGAGGTACAATTATCCTCTAAAACAGCAGTAAATATCAGACTTGGCATTGCTTTCACTAAACGCCTGCTCATCCCGTGAAATTCTCTAACACGAGAAGCTCGAGGACTTTCACGTCTTATACGGTGCCTACGTACAAAGAAGCAAGTAGCCAGCACTGCAGACATTGCAAGAAGGGAAATAAAAGAGATTGCCATGATTGACCATGTGGAGTTTTCAAAGTTTGGGATTATCCACAGCTCCATGTCACTCAAGCCTGCATACAGTTTCAGTTTTTCACCTGATGCTTTGGACACAAACACGGCATGTATTTTTATGCCAGCTGAATTTCCTGCCACTGCATTTTCCGAAAGTCAAATATTACACATTACTTTAAAAGCAAAGAACGGACAATATAGCATAGATCACCAAAGAGTAAAACACAGAAAGTTAGCATAATAAAGAATGACGAATGGACTGTTTATGTTTTTGACCAATAAGAATTTAACAATATTCTTGAACTCTTTGAGAGAGCTCTTAAAACTTCTGATTCCATTTTTACCTCTACTTCTGCCTCGTTTTTCTTCTTTTTTTCATTTGCTATATCAGACTCAGGTTCTTCTTTCAAATCTTTGGCCTAAGAAATTATTTGACCAAAAGCATAATCACTTTTCGCATCACCATGCCAAACAACCTATCTACTCTGATATGCAAACTCATTTGCATAGCATGGTATGTAATTTTATCATTGGAGATACTGCATCATGTTGGTCCAACAAACATCAAGGCCACGTTTGGTGATTTAGATGCATTCCTAATTCTAAATTCTTGGCATGACATGGAAAAATTAAAGCAGCTTATGATTTAGACAAACATTTCCTCATCGAAGATCACAAAAAATAAGTCTGATGAAAAAAATAACCAGCAACATAATTTAGTACATCACTAGCCAGATTGAAGAAATTTAATCATACAAGCAGCTATTGCATCATCCCCTGTGAAGTGAGCAGGATAATCATTAGATATCACTTATCCCAAACGTTAAGTACACAAGCAGTAACTAAATTTTCCGATTTCTACAACTCACTAAGTAAAAAAGGATAAATAAAACAGAAAACAGACCATGAAAAAGGGCATTACTTGCAACCAAGAGACCATCATCTTCGTTGTCATAGACAATTGCGGCTTTGAACCCTGCCTTCTGTGCATTTCTGACTTTATCTTCAAAGCTACACCCTCCTCTAACAATCAGTACGAATGCGGAGCTTTCTTTCGTAACATTTTCAACTTTATTAGTCAAGTCTAAACACGCATTAAGAGGCTCGGCTACATAGAACATCCCACATTCACCCGAACCTTTAACCGCTGGAGCTGAGGTTATCAATGTTACCCAAAATTAGAGGAAAGAAAAAAAAAATTAACATCATATGCTATTTACATACAATCTTTAAACGGGAACATAAATAAATAAACAAATTTTCTTAATTTTCCCGCACTTTCTAAGCAACCAGACAGAAAAGTCAACAAATTGGACTAATATATCGTTTTCGCAATTTTGAAGCTCAGCATAATTCAACTCTTTCTCTCTTTATATATATATATATATATTACCTTATTTCGCCGAAATTTCTCAGCAACCAAACAGAAAATAAAGAAAATCTGAAAAAACGAATTACTGACCGAAATTAGCTTCGATATCATTGAAAGAGAGAGTAACGTTGTTTCCAATCAAGACAACATTCGCTGAAGCCATCTGACAAATAGACAACAGAGAGAGAAAATACACCAGCACGAGATTCTTCATCGTATCTGATTCAATCACATAAACCCTAACTCTATTATTCGATTCTGTAATCACTCTACAAGGAGAACAACATAGAGAGAGAGAGAAATTAGGGCTTATATATAAATGGAAACATCGGCTTCCATGAGAAAGAAAGAGAGAGAAAGTGAGAAAACAATAGAGAAAAAGGAAATAATCGATTTTCTCTCTGGGAATTTTTACGCGGCTAAAATGGAGAATTGATGTTTCAGAAAATACTGAAAATATTTGTTTCTGCTTTTTTAGTTGTTGATTATTGAATTACCGATTTGCTAATTTATTATTATCTTTTTAGTTGGTATGTCTGCTGATAATTATCAAATCAATTAACCAAATCTGATCGCCAAAGCGAAAAGGGTTGTGCAAGACAGACATTATTGGTTTTATTTATTTATTTATTTTTTCAGTTATTTGTTTAAAACTTTGTATAGGTACTTCATAGTTTCTTTAAATACATATAAATCTCAATAAATTTTAATTCATCATATAGGTCCAACATGTTTGATTTTAAATATGCCTGTAGCCGAAACAAAATTCCACGTAATTCATTTAGACGACATAAACCCATTTAATAAAGTGAAATATTACAAGTTATAAATGTTATCTTAAAATCTTGATTGCTAATTGTTATTTGATTTTGATTGCGCATAATGTTTTAGCACATATATTAAATTTTGTAGACGAGAATGTGATAATTATTAAGTGTAGGATGAGATGGTGCTATAAATAATTTTAAAAATTATGAAAATATATCACTTATTTAATAAATATTATGTCACTTATTACATTATTTAGAATAAAATTATAAAATAAAATTTAAAATTTATAATCTTGCTTTTCAATAAAAATAAATTTAAATTTTAGTTGATGTAATTAAATTATCAATGTATCGACACGTTAAAAAAATATGAATAATATTACAAAATATGAATCTAAAGAAATTTTAATTAAAATAAGCATACAAAATAAATTAATTATAATTATACATTAATTAAATTTATGAATTGTGTTGGAATAAGTAAAAAATTTGATTTGATATCCAAAAAAAAGTAAACAAATTACTTTTAACACAATATATAATTACGATTATAGAAAAATAATTAAAATTTTAAAATATTTAAAAATCACATAAATTATGTGCAAATGATATAAATTTAAATATTTTATTAAAAATAATTAACATAAAACTCTTTTCTAATTATTATAATTATTTTTGAAGAGAATGTGGTGATTCTTAAAACGCAAGGGTACTGATTGGGATATAAGTATAATTAAATGAAATATGAAGGATCTGATTAAATTTTACATTTTTAAGATATGGTTGATTGACCAACTAAGGCCACTTGCCATCATCATGTATCATCTGGATTTGTCGGGATATGTTTCACTTGCTTATCACACTTGGTTAGAAATTATAAATTATAAATGGCGTCCTTATCTATGAAGTACAATGATGGAGTGACTCAAATGTAAAAATTTAGCGTGAGAAAAAACATTCCTTTTTCAACAGCCGATTATTGGCTCTCAGATAATTAAGATTCTGCAACTCGATTTTGTATAACGGGGTGTTCCCTTTTTGCCGTATGCTAGCTGTTTGCATTTTCTCAAAACAGAGTCTATTAGTGTTTTTTTTTTTTTTTTTAAATTTTTTTAAAAAAAAGAAACTAATATATATATATATATATATATATATAATTTTTGTGGTTTAAAAGAACGTATAAACTGTTGACTATTGTTTATTTTATCATTAATAAAATTTTGTTATAAAGAGTAATGTATCAAGATAATAGAATTATATCAAAATTAAATATAAAATATTTTTTCAGTTGGTATATTTAATAATATTGATATTAAAATATTTTATAAAAAATATAATTATAATCAATATCTTTTAAAATAATTTAAATTAATAAAATTATTTACCTACTCAAACATATGATATAATATCAAGTAAATTTTATTTTGTGAAAATAGTAGGTAAAATATAATACAAAATGCGCTCTAAATTTCAATCCCTAGATTAAATATAATAGTTATAAATTAAAATTTTATATATTGATCTAACTATTCTATTTCATTACAAAATTATATTTAATAATAAAGGTTAAAGGATGTTATTGTAATGCCCCTAATTCTTAAAAATATTTTATAGAGTTTTTCCTTACAAAATGAACATTTTTCAATAATTAAAACTTGCAATAAAATATTTACACTTTCAAAAGATTTTCAATTGCAATTATTTTCTCTCAACATCAATAGATAATCAAAATTTAATATTTAAGTATCCATCCACTAATTTAAAACTATACAAATTATATTTTTATATTTACACATAAAATACAACAAAAAATTCTTTAACTAGAAACCTCTAACTCCCCTATTTTTACCCTCATTCAAAACTTAAAAGTAGGGGTGAGTTAATGTTTAATAAATATTCATATACAATGGATGTTTTTAAAGATGAATAAATATAATTGATTTTTAAATTCCAATAACATTTCAACAAATAACATACAAGATATTTCAAAATAAACTTTTAAAAAGGATAAATGAAATCATTGTCATTTATCATAAATAAACTTTACTTTATTAATGTTATGCGTATTTTTGGACAATTATTCTTAGAGACTATCACCTTAAAATAATCATAACTATTTATAGGACATTATTCTTAAGGATTACCACCCTAATAACTAATGTATTTTTGAAACATTATTCTTAAAAATCATTACTTCACGTAATTTCTTATTTATAGACTTTTATTAAAGACAAAAATTATGTCTAAAATTAATGGTGTTTAGCTAATCACAACTATAACAATTCTACAACAATATATTGCTCAATTAATGAAACACATTTTAAATTTTTAAATAAAATTACAAAAAAATAATTTCATTCTTCTCTAATAGTTATTTTAAACAATTTCATTTAAACACAAAACGTGTAATTAAAATTCAGTTTGTTGAATTCATGTAAATAAAATTTTCATATAAAAATATTTCATTTTGATTCAATAAATAATTAATTAGATCAACATATGCATATATTAAAAAAAAAAATGCACATGCTTGAATTTTAAAATAAAGTAAATGTTATACTTTTTAGTTTTAAGACTAAAATAATTCCACTTGTGTATACCTACCTTCCTCACAATCCAAAAAATTAGTTGTTTTATATTTTTGTCGATTTGCTTTCACTCTTAAGATCTCCTCCTAAATAGAATGAATAATAAAATTTATTAATTCAAATGATGACAAATAATTCCTTCACTTCCAACAATTTCACAAACTTCCCCACAAAATAATCAAATGATAAATTATTATACAAAAACACATTACATATAAATTTCAATTTGCTAATATAGTTAAAACTTATTGTGAATAATTTTATCACAAACTAAAAATTTTAGTAGTATTTTTTCATCTAAACAATTAAAAATTAAAATTAAAACAACTACACACACGCATGCATGCTCACACACAAAAGAAAATTTAATGTGTGTGTGTGTGTATAAAATATAGTAAAACGAACTTACAGTTTGACTTAAAACGAACTTACAGTTTGACTTGAAACACTAAGTGGCAATGAAAATTTTCCTCTACCTCATAATCTTTACTCTAGTTTTCTATTCTCTCAAAATCATGCTTTGATTTTTAATTGCAAAACTTGCAACTAAAAGACAAGTTTTGGTTTTATAAGCATAATGTCACAATTGATGGCCATGTGTACCTCTCATGTGCCACAAGTCTTTAACAAAACTACATATATTCCATACTTAGAAAATTTTCCTTAGGTTCAATTACATGAAACTAACATGAGGACTCTTCCCTTTTAATATCTCTACTTTATCTTAATAAAACAATAATATTAAGATAAATTGTGTATGCAATCTGGAAATTGAACACAATTTTCTTTACTTTCTAATATAATAATATATAAATAAAAATATTACAATCTATTTTCTAAAAAAAAATTATTTTCAAAATTCATGTACCTAGTTGAAATGATTCTAGATATTGAGTTTGCATTCTCAAGTTTTCATGTGGCTTTTTTAGTACTGTAATTTGTCACAAAACTTTTAATAATTTTATAATCTTATTGTGAAAAACTTGTTCCTTATAATCTAGAATTTCGATAAGCTTATTCTTGTAAGAAACATTCTCATTTAAGATGGGATCTCACTATTCTAGTACATGCAAAGAATTTAGATAATACTAAGTATTGAAATAATTCTAGATGTGAGGTTTGAATTTTAAGAAAATATAACCACCTATATCAAACTTTAATGGCCTCTTCCTGTGATTTACATAATTTTTTTGATGACTTTGAACTGTATAAAATCATTATCTAATCAATTTAACCTTCTTAGTAGTGGTTTTTTTTTTTTTTTTAACAATTCATGACTTAAAAGTGAAATTTCATCGACTTTTGCCCAACATGTAGGAGATTTACATAATCTACTATATAATACCTCAAAATGTGTCATTCTAAAGTTAGACTAATAACTATTATTATATACAAATTTCATAAATGGTAAATGGTTATTCTAAGAACCTTGAAAATTTAGAGCATAAGACTTAAGCATGTTTTTCAATATTTAAATAACTCTATTAAATTATCCATCTATTTAATGATAATAGGATATACTAATTCTTAACTAAGTACCTATAGCTTTCTATAAACTTTTACAAAATTAGGATATTAAACCTTAAATCTTTATCTAAAATGATGGATAAAGGGAATCCATGCAACCATACTCTTTCGAATATATAACAACTTAAGGATTTTAAAGAATCTTTAGATTTGAAAGATAAAAATTGACTAGATTTGGTTAATTTGCTTAAGGTAATCCTCTCACAAAATCCATTGTCACACATTTTCATTTTCACTTAGATATTGGAAGAGCTTAAAGTAACCTTACTAGTTTTTGATGTTTCGCCTTTAGTTATTGACATATTAAATATTTAGCCACAAATTCTCTTATATCTCTTTTCACTTCATTCCACCAAAAGTGTTTGCATAAATTATGATATATTTTTGTATCATTAAGATGTATGACAAATTTAGATTTATGAGCTTCATTAAAAATATTATTTCTAAAAGATCCAATTGATGGTACAAAAAGTCTACTTGTAAACTTCAAACTATCAAAAGAATCAATTGACCATCCTTTCATTACATCACTTTTCTTTAACTTGGCACATACTAATTTGACTTTATAATTATATTTTTCAGCTATAATCATTTTACATAGAATAGCAAGTTGTACTACTAAATTAAACAAATAAGGTTGATCTATTACTTCACTAATCTTTCAATCAAATTTCTTTAAATAGTTATTATTTTTCACTTATGACAAGATAAGTTTGCTAACATTCCTTGTGATTTTCTTTTAAGGCATTTGCTACCACAATAATATTACCAAGACGATACTATAAGTAAAATCATAATTTTTCAAATACTTCATTAACCTAATCTTCTTAAGTTAAATTCCTTGAAAGTGAACGAGTGTCAAAAATTTTTGTGATCTAAAAACACTTCAAATCTCTCACTAGACAAATAATGCCTTCATAATTTTAATATAAATACAATAGAAGTAAGCTCTAAGTCATGTACAAAATATATATTTCATGAGTTTTAAGTTGGCATGAACCATATGCCACCACTCATCTTAATAGCATCAAAACGCAACCAAGTCTAACATACGAAATATCTTAGTAAACTATAGTTGATGCCATACTCAAGAATAATTAAAATCGAAATTGAGGTTAAGTATTTTCTCAATTATACAAGTACTTGCTCACATTCATTATTCCACTCAAGCCTCATCCTTTTATAGTCAAATGAGTTAAAGGTATTGTTATTTGAAAGAGATCCTTCATAAATATACTGTAATATCTTGACAAACTAAGAAAATTTCTAATCTCAATTACACTTTTTAGTTTACTCCAATTTAACATTGCCTCAGCTTTAGAAATATCAATAGAAATACCTTTTTGGGACATTACATACCCAAAAAATTTGACTTTAGTCAACCAAAACTCACACTTATTTTATTTTGCATATAATTAAGGTATCTTCACACTTGCAAAATAATGCACAAATGTCATTCACATTTCTCCTTTGATATAGAGTAAATTAAAATATCATTTATAAATATTATGACAAATTGACTGAGATACAAATGAAAAATTCTATTCATCAAATTCATAAATGTTTCTGGAGCAATTGTTAATCCATATAGCATCACTATAAACTTAAAATATCCATATTTAGTACAACATACAATTTTCAAATATGATCATATTTAACTTTTAATTAATGGCAACTAAATCGATGATCAATTTTTAAGAAATATTTAAAATCGCGCAACTGCTTAAATAAGTCATCTATTATTGGTAATGGATGTTTATTTTCACAATTACCTAAATCAGTTATTTGTAATCTATACATAATCTTAAACTACCATCTTTTGACTTGGCATATAAGACAGTTGCACTCAAAGGAAAGTGTTAAGTTGGAAAAATCCCTTATCATGTAATTAAACTTTCAACTTTTCTAATTCTACTGGAGTTATTTTATGTGGAGTTATAAAGAGAGTAACAATATTGGAATTGTGAGATTCCTATACCTATTTAAAAAAATAAGTAATAACTTTTAAACAAGTATATAAAAAAAAAACACTAATTTTTTTTTTCTATTATTGTCAAAGCAAATATATATCATATATACTTATTTACAACATACAATATATCAAAAATATGATTTATAACAAAAGTACAATTATTACAGCGTCAAAATTTGGTATGCCCAATTTTCTTGACAGGTCACTGTCCTAAGAGTTTGCCTGGTTCCACTGTCCTAAGAGTTTGCCTGGTTCCACTGCCCCCCTAACTATACCTAAAAATCATTTCAACCACGGAGTGAGTAATTTAAAATTACTTAGTAAGAACCATAAAACCCAACAAAATAATTTAACAAATTATAATATTATAACCAAATAAATAATAATTAATCAAGACAACAATATATTCCGTATATCCAACGTTACACAATAACCAGTTAGGATTAACCATCCTAACTACGCAATTAACAATTCAATCAGGATATTACGAATAATCATAGTATAGTACCACTTTTCTTTGTACACTTTCTACTCCACCTATTCTAATTCTACTATCCTGTTCTCTTTTCATTTAATCAGTCATTCTTAGGCAAATTATGGATCATAACCATATTATTTATCTTACACACTAATACATGAATAAGTTTGGCACAATTATAGTACTACCATGGGTTTAACATGCCTTTAAGGGCACTATGACGAACTGCCGCTTTCTACCATGGGTTCAATGTGCCCAAAGGCACCATAGAAGACAACCGTGATTTCTCACATACAATTTCGGATACCATAAGGACGACTGTGGGTTCCACGTGTCCCAAAGAGTGCTACAGTAAATAATAAATCATTATTCCATTTTGTCCTAAGCGATTTTACTAGTGTGTAAGAAAATTTTGAAATTGTACCGCAAGAATATTAGCCACTTATACATTTTTCCACAATTCATCATATGCTTATATTACCTATTTACCCTTTACTATTATTCAAGGGCTTTTTCATAATTTATTAAAATTTTAATAATCACATATACAATATTTTTATAATTTCTTTTCAATATAAAATAATTTATACCTATCGCCGCCTTTCAATATCTAATCATTTATATACCATCAAATTAATTATAAAAATAATATTCCTAATAACAACAATAACTAATTCATATATATATATATATATCTATTTATATATATATA
>CP135544.1:2915494-3000129 GCA_032402905.1 Khaya senegalensis
AATAAGTAGCAAGATGAGATTTATCCTAAAATTTATTATAATAATTATATTTGTCTATTATTAGAGCAAAATAGTATTCAATAAAAGCGGATAAAATTAATTGTGACTTTATAAAAAGGTGAATGACTGTTGACTTCCTAAATTTTGATTTATTATTTTGATTAATTTTAATAATTTAAAAAATATTTAAAAATACTCCAATTTGTATGCTCCAAACATATGTATAGATTAAAAAAATAAAAATAAAAAATAAAAAATAAAAAAATAACAGTAATATGATTGATTCATATAGTTTAGTGGCAATACCTAACATGAATTGACATAGCCTGTAAGATCATTTATGTAAAGATAGACTGAAACACAAGTTTCAAAGAAAATTCTGAATTATATTCATAATAAGATGAAAGATAAAATAGTTTCTTGGACCTTTTATCTTAGATGTTAAATCCATTGAAATTATCAAAATTGGGCAAATTCAAATTATTATTACATAATAAAATACTAAAATAAAGAAAACACTTAGAAGACCGTAAATACAATGGTCGTGGATTTCCCAGAAACATTGAATTTCAAAATAAAGGAAATCATTGGTCTGTCACCTCAATAAAAGAAATTAATTTCTCTTGACAAAAATTCAATCGAAGAATGATCAATTAAAGGACAATCACTCTATGAAGATCAACTTGAACCTATTACTCAAAGATTTACAAAATATCAAAAGATTTGTAGGTTTAAGATAGCTTTCAAGAATAAGGAAGTGAAGAACTTCTAGCAATTATGACGCATAACTTCAAGATTCTAAGTTTTATATTACACCAAACAAAGACCCAATCTCATTTTCACAAGTCATGAGAGGAGAAAAATTTAAGTTCTGGTATGATACTACTAAGAATGAGATGGAATCTAAGGTTAAAAATCAAGTTTAGGATCTTGTTGAATTATCATCTGGGCATTCAGCCATAGGCTACAAATGAATTTTTTTAATCCAAAAGAAGTAAATCTAGACTAATAGCTAATGATTCAATCGAAGACAAGGCATTGATTATCTGAAAATATTTTTTCTAGTTTTTATAAAAAATTTATTTATAATTATTATAAATTTAATAAATTATTTTAATTTAGTGTTACATAAAATGTATGTGAAAATAATTTTTAAATAAAAATTTTGAAAAAGGAGTATACATGAAGCACTCTTAAAATTTTAGTAAAAAAATGTCATTTGGTTTGCAAATTAAAAATAAAAAAAAAATTATATTTGAATATTAAACAAATTTCATGTCAAGGATATTTGAAGTTTCACATTGTTGTTATTTTATATAATTTTATAAAAAAAAAATCATTAATAAGTGTATTTTAAGGTTACTGAGAACAAATTCATCTTTTTAGTTTTATATATAAATTATATTTTACTTACAGTTAATAACATGAGTTTGCGACACGAAATAAAATATTTTCTTATTCAAAATTTTGAAATGAAAGATATAGATGAAATTTTTTAAGACATTAGCATAGGATATTACATAGTTATATATCTCAAATGTCATTGAAAAAGTTTTGGAAGGATGTAAGATGAAAAATTCTGCTCCAATTGCTTCATCATTATTAAAGGAGATAATTCAACAAAAATTAAGAGTCCATAAAAACGTTGGGAAAAAGAGGAAATGAAAAGCGCTCCTTATGCTTCTACTATTGGTTGCCTAACGTATGCACAGGTATACACTAAACTTGATATTGCTTATGCAGTGAAAGTGTTGAGTAGATATCAAAGTAATCTAGGTTTGCAAACATTGGAAGTGTCTAAAATGTTACGAGGAATCTACAAGGAACCAAAGACTACAAAGTCACATACAAGCATTCTCATCTTCTTCAAGTAGATGGATACAAAGATGCAGGTTTTGCTAATTGTGTAGACACAAGAAAGTCTACCTAAGGATACATTTTCCTTCTTCCCGAAGGTGTTGTTTCTTGAAGAAGCACCAAACAATCAATAATTAGTTCGTCTACTATGACGGTAGCGAGTGTATTGTCATAAAGTTTTTAGTTGTCAGAGGTCATAGTAAGAAGCATAAAGCGTGTATTGAATTCATTAATATTGATTTAATGATAGCAGATTCCATGACTAAAGGTTTGCCGGCTAAATTGTTTAAAAGTCATATGACAGTATGTGAGACTTCTTGCTTAAATGTATCTCTGATTTTGTATATAGCTGTTTCAATAATGACATTAAGTTTAGTGCACATAAAGTTTATTGTTTTTAGTCCATTAGGCTTGTTTAGATGTTGAATGTCTTATAGAAAGTTCATGCATAAAGCATTAAAGTGCTCAGTTAGGAAAATTCAATTACTAGTAACCCCATGGTAAGTGAATGTTTGGTACATATGGACATAATTGCCATGATTCTTGTATTCATAATTTCTAATTATAGCAAATAAAGTTTTATTTTCGTTGGATTTGAATAGTTATAATCTTAAATGCCCATATTAGGTTTAAAGTTTATATTCTAAAGATTAAATTTTATGAGATTAGTAGGAGAATGTTAAACTCATATTTTACCAAGTGGCTCCTATATATTTAATAATTTAAGATAAATATGTAATTATTTATCCCTATGAATTATAAAAAAATAATTACTCATATGAAATTAAATATTCAGATAATAAATAATTTTATACTTTTTTTTTTATGAAAGAAAATAAAAAATCCATTATAAATACTAAATATCCCTTGCCTAGCATTTAAAAAAAATTGCATGTCAATAACCATAAAAAAAATGAGGTTATTCAGAACAATGGGTTAGAAGATCCCTAGTATGTTTAAGCAAATTTCGATTTGAACAGCAATGGTTGGAGGCATGCAATTCTGATAATTAATTTTTAGTTTGATAAATTTGTAGCTCATATATAAATGTTATTTTACATTCATGATTATTAAATAAAGTGTCAAAAATGCAAAATAATTATTAATTATGCCGAGTTTGAGGTTAAATTTTATAAATTTATACTTATTTATTATACGATTAATTATTTAAATAATTAAATTATATTAAATTATTATTTTATATATATTTTTTTATTTTAAAATATATTTTATTATATTAATTATTTTTAAAATTAAAAAATTACGTTTAAAAATATATTAAAATTGTATTAAACAAGTAACACGATATAATTTATCTAATCTATTTAATGATTATATTAAATAAATATTCTTAGTTTTTTTATATAAATATTAAACTTTCTGTATTTGAATTTCATCTAAAATATATTGTATTTTCATTTGATTGTACAACCCGCAAACCCAAATTGCCACACCGACACGTACATCGTGGAGATGGCTTGTCACAAGAATGAATGCTTTAGAATCCCAAATTAGCCATCTTTCTTCTGAAGCAACTGCAATATTAACATATGGCCATTAAAATTAATGCATATTCATTCTAAATAATATTTTACATATAATTTATTTGTAAGTTCAATGTATGATGCAAGGTTTTTTCATTTTTCTTAAAGAATGAAAAATAGGACATATGATAATGTGGCAATTAGGAGTAGGGGCGGGTTTACACAAATTGAACTTATCCAAACCTACAATTTGAATTGATTTGTATTGATTTAAAAATTTATTAAATTAGTTTTAATTTTTTAAAAAATAAATTGTAATAATTGTATCGATTTTTAGATTGAATTTAATTTAAATTGATCAATTCAATTTAATAAATGTAAGAAAAAAAATTAAAATTTTATATTTAATAATTTTTAATTAATTATTTTACAGTGTTAAAAAAAAATACACATTTTATGTCATAATTTTTTAAGACTCCATTTTGGTGCTTATTAACATCATATAGTACTTCTTCTTCTTCCTTCTCCTCCCACCACCACCCCCCACTTTTTTTTTTTTTTTTTTCAAAAGTACTTGTAGAGGTGTTTGGTCGTAACAAACGAAAATACTAATAGAATTTTCGATGCACTAAAAGTGCTTTCGAAGAAAGTTAGCACTTGAGCATGTACTTTTCTCACCGAGCATCCCTAATACTACTGTGTAACATTGATAATTTTAATAAATTATTTAAATTTTTAAAAATTCTAAAACAAGTGTCATTTGCTATATTTTTTTAAGAATTAAAGTTACAATTGTTTTTATAACAAGTTTATATATTCGATTTATTTCACAACACTCATGAGAACAAATGATATAATATGCATAAAATAAAAATATTATTATTGTTAAGTAATTATATTATGTTTATTAATATTTGAATATACCTTATTTTTTATTGTCCATATTTAATTTTATATCATAATTAAAAAATAATGTCTATTTAATATCTCATTTACATAATAAACGAGCTTTTCTAAATATAGATACAAACACTTCACATAATACTAAAAACAATTATAAAATTATATTTTATAGCCGATAATAACTTAATATTAATTACTTTTTGAAGGAGTGCTCAAAAAAAATAAAAATGATAAAATATAAGTGTTTCTTTTATAAAGAAATTCTTAGTTTAAACTCTACTATATTTGGGAGGTGAAAGGTGTTGTTTATATGAAAAGTTAAAATTATAATTAACAAATTAAAAGATGTTAAAATTTATTATTACTAAATCAATAAATCTCAAATTATTCTACTAATTAATGATCAATATTGAACTAAATTGAAAACAATGAAAAACAATTAATCAACAAACAGAATGACTTAATATCAAAAGAAAACTTATTTATGAAGAGCTCTTCATATGATTAAAACTTTCTAAGTTAATTCATAATTCACCTTAAAATTTTATTAGATAAAGAAAAACTTATAACTATTGACTATGATTATAAGAATTCTTGAATCTACCTACAAAGTCACCCACTCTTAGCAATCTCCGTGAAACTTTCTTGCCAATAAAATTCATGAACTACTTATTTATTATACTAAAACTCCAGTCACTAACACCCCTCAAAAATTTAAAGGTTTTGTAGTTAAATTTTTAGGGAGAAAAGGTTAAAAGTTATTGAGAGAAACATTCAAAATAATCTAATCCAATAAAAAATTCTTTTTATGTTTCCTCCTAAACTTAATAATGGTGGATAGCTCTCTTAATACTCAGAAGACAAAAGTTTTGATAAGAAAATCTACAAATTTCAAAAAATTACGTAGTCCTAATTGAAAAAATCATAACACTTTTATATTTTGAATGGCCGTTTGAGTGCACCTTTGGGGTAAAGTTTGCCTCATGCTTATGAACTGTGTTGACTCGAGTGCCAGTAAAGTACACAGATGGCACAAACTTCTGGACTATACTGGCTTGAGCATTATAGAGATCTTGAATAACATCATGCTTTTGGCCAAGAGTGTCAAAGAGACTCATGAATGACACCATGCTTTTGGTCAATGTTGGTTTAATCACTAGATAGGATTACGAATAGTACCAGGTCATGATCATCTTTCTTTATTTGCTTGAGCCATAAGTTGGCACGAAATTGACTACATCAATACATTATTTGATCACAGAATAAACCAACTAACTAGTTATTAATACATAGTACACTTATTCCTTAAGTGTTAATTAGACAAATATAGACGTGAATGTCATGATTTTCTTATTGATAAGTTGCTAAATATATATAGGAATAACAGTGTATGTCTATAAGGCTTTGTATGAAAGGAAACTAATTACAATTTGAATAAGGAAAAATGTATGTTTAAGGGCTGTACGAAAGGAAACCAATTACAATTCGAATAAGAAAAACTGAGGATTTACTCAATTAATACTCCCTCTCAAGTTGGAACATGAAGATCCGTAACACCCAACTTACAAGCATAATGATGAAAAGGATCACAACCCAAAGGTTTCGCAAAAATATCAGCAAGTTATTCTAAGGCAAGAACGGGAGTTATAGTAAAGAAACTAGAAGTGAGATGTTCATAAACCACATCACAATCAATCTCAATATGTTTAGTTCGTTTATAAAATATAAGATTACCTGGTGATGTGGATGACATGTTAGTTGTCACAAAATAAACTCATAAGTGAATTATGAGTGATGGAAATATATCTAAAAGCAATTTATTTAGCCAAATAAGTTCACAAGCAGTAACAACCATGGTACAATCATCTATTTTAGCAGAGGAATGAGCTATGGTAGTTTACTTTTTGGAGGGCCATGAGATAAGACTAGTGCCTAATAAGATGAAGAAAACAGTAATAAAGTGACGAGTTTGGGAACAGCTAGCCCAATCAAAATTAGAATATGTAAAAATATGAAGATTACAAGTATAAGAGAATAAAATGCCATGACTAAGAGTGATCTTAAAGTAATAGAGAACTCTTAAAGCAGCATCTATGTGAGGTTGAAGAGGCTATCACATAAACCCACTAAGCATGTGGATGGCGAAGATAATGTCAGGTCATGTGATGGTAAGATAAATCAAGTAGCCAACAAGGAGACAATAAGGTCCAAGATCATTAAGTAAAGTCTATCATTAGGAGTGAGTTTTAAATTTTGTTCCATAGGAAATGAGATAGGCTGAGCATTGAAGAGACTATTATTAAAAAGTATATTAAGGATATAATTTTGTTTACTCAAAAAATTCTAATCTTAGACCAAGCAACTTCAAGATTGAGAAAATACTTCAAGGGACTAAGGTCTTTGGTTCATAAGCGATCTTGTAGAAAAGTTTTGAATTAGTGGATGTGTAAGAAGCTATTTCCTATAACAAGAATACCATCGACATAGACTAAAACAACCATGATAACTTTAGAAGATATACAAATAAATAAAGAATAATAAGCAGAGGTTTACTAAAAACTAACATCTAGAAAAATAAATTGTAATTTGAAAAATCAAATTTGAGAAGTCTAGTTTAATCCATAGAGAGATTTTTGAATACGACAAAGACGAGTCTTCTCTTGTTAACAATAACTAAGAGGTGGTTGCATGTAAACTTTTTCAAAGAGATCACCTTAAAGAAAAGCATTATTCACATCGAACTAGTGAATAATTTATTAGCGAACTGTAACCATTCGAGTAAAAGTTTCATGGTAATCTAGGCCTTCGATCTGAGTGTAACCTTTCGCCACTAATCGAGCTTTATACCGTTCAATAGAGCCATCAAAGTTCAATTTGGTTTTGAAAATCCATCAATAATGAATGGCAATTTTATCAACAGGTTAAGGTTTTAAAGTCTAGGTATGATTTTGTTTAAGAAACTGAATTTCAGCTTGCATGGCCTCATGCTAATGATTATGATGAATAGCTTAAGAATAAGAAGTGGCGTCAACAGTTCTAGAGACAGTATTAGAATATAGTCTAGAGATTGATGACTGTAATGGGAGTGTAGTACCTTATATTTGAAGTATGTCTGGGATACTTACATGTAAGATGTTACTTCCTAGGTATGTAGTTGATCTAAGTGCATCTTCTTTTTTGTAAATGTAATAAGTTAACCTATAGGTTATCTAACTTCTATTTTTATATCTTAATAGTTTATTATGTTGTCCTAAAGTCGAATTACTCAGAGTAAAGGCCAGAGAGCTTCTTCATTGAATCAAAGGTTATCAAAACCCTAAGAGCCATTTGTTAGGGCTCGTGGCTAAGGTGGCATAAGAAAAAGTAAAGCTTGGGGTAGAGCTAGAGGTCAAATCCATGAGGCCTAAAAAGATAAAGCCAATGTTAGGCAAAAAGGTTAATCTTGCTGAGAGGATATAATCTTGAAGATTTAAATGTATTTGTGTTAGGATATGATTGATATAAGAACCATTTGTACAAGAGTGGCATAAGAAACATCTTGCTATACCAAATATGGTCAAGAAGAACAAATTAGATTTTTGAAGATAAAATTTGGAAAAGTATATAAAAAGGACTTTTGAAAACCTAAACATTTGATATGATAAAATGATTGTAAGTTAGATACATATATTAAGTTCTTATGATGGACAAGTATTAATTGAAAAAAACAACTATCTTAGATGAGGGTAGACCTGTAATCATGTATGTATGAAGTTCGAATCTTTTAAAGGATAGTGTAAGGTAATTCATCATTAAGAAAGTATCAAGTAACTTAAGAACTTTCATAGCAAAGTTTTATGATAAAGTAACTTGCCTATTTCAAACGTAGTCATAAAGAATAAGGAACTTTATTAAGGAATAATAACATATTTGTTTGAAGAAGTTAGACATTTTAATAGATAAAATAGGACTATTGTGTACCGATTTGGGCATAAGAAAGATGGATATTGATGAGAATTATGTGAATCTTTAGACTATATTAGTTGTCTTCGTTGCCAACTCTTTAGAATGAAATAGAAAAGATTAAAAGTGATAAAGAACTCATATTTGTGAAAGAGAATGTTGATGAAGGGTTTTAGTAGATTTATAAGGTCTTTCATAACATGGATATTTGATCTTACAAATATGATTCTTGAGATATTAGTACTCTTTAAAGACTACTGTTGAATAAGAACTTTAAAAGCCTAGAAAGAGTTTTGAGAAATTTATTAGGACAATATTGATTGTAGTACCCTATTTTTTTTTTTTTTTATGTATAAAAAGGTATTTGGAAGCAAATACAAAAGCAATTTGGGGTTCTTCATCTTGGGTTTTAGTTTATATGATGTGAAATTTTCGTAAAATGAATTGATGAATCTCATAAATTTGATCAAAGAAGCTCTTAAAAAGGATGATGATTTAGTAAAATCTAAATTTATGATTAAATTTCTTGAGCAAGAACCAACAAAAAGGAAATTGTTTGATAAGTTTAGTTAGATTCTGGCACTATATAAATTTATTGTTGATTATATGACAAATTACAATGATGATGATGTAAAGGATGATGACTTTAATGAAAAAAATGAATTATTTGATTTTGTTTGTTCCTTTCCGATAATGGAGATAATCTTCTGTATTGTGAAGATAGGAACAAAAGATTGCATCATGCAACTATACATGTTGGTAAAGAATTTCAATGTGCTTCTCTTAGCCTAATTGAGAAAGATATGTTAAGTATGCTCAATATTTTTTGTAAGAATTTGTGAATATGTACAGCATAAGGGCTTTACTTATAGTGAGCTAGATTCTTTTATAAAAAAAAACTGGTGTTCATGTATTCTTTTTTGTTTCTATGATCCGTGATCATTTTATCACCTGCGTAAGATATTATTTATTTTTTTTATTTTGAAATGATAAGGCTATTATAAATTAGATTTGAAAAATATAATGGTTGAAAGACCTTGTATGCATCTTGATCATATGTTCTATGTTTGTAAACAAAGAATCATAAGACCTAATATAACCTATAGGTTACTGTGTGTAGGCATGGCCCAAAATATATCTTAAGAAACGTTTACAAAAAAGAATTGTGTAAATAGAGGAAGGTATGATAACAAGGGCTTTTGTTTGTATACGAATAAAGAATTGAGAAAATCCTAATTTAATAGAAATTTTGGTAAATGAACTAACTATAAATGCATGATTTAAAAGATTAAGACAGTAGACAAAAGCATGCAATAAAGATTAAAAATATTAGACATTTTAGCTTAAATGTTTGATAGTAAAATGCAATATTATGTATGGTGTCTTTATATTTCTGCACAAAAGAATAGTTAGGTATTAACTGAATAGAAGTAGAAAAATCTTATTTTGATTGCAGTCAAGTTAATTAAAAAGATGGAAAGTTAGTAATTGATTGTGTTAGCATGAATGAAAAGAGACATAGTATATATGTTATATAGGAATTAAAGTTTGTCAATGAATAGTAAAGATGAGAAATGCATAAGATTTACATACCGAGGATTATGAACGCTCAAGTCGATTGCTCAATAAGCGAAATATCAGGATTTTGGTAGATTGTCTAGAACATAAAGTTATTGTACAAGAGTTCCAATAACCTTAATTTGGTATTTGTAATTACGTTTAAGTGTGAAGACAAATGTCAGGAACTGAATTCATTCTAATTAATTTCATACATTAAGTTTTAAGAATAGTACTCTACAAAAATTGGAGTGGCTAATGACAATACTAAAACCACATTTAGGGGTAAATTCGTTCGAATATATCTGATAGAATGTCTTTGTATGGGAAAATATTTCCCTTGTGTGCAAAGCTAAGAATTTTCTAAATTTCATGATCTTAACAAGATAGGTGACTGTTTGAATTCAAGTCTATTGATATATCTACTTTGTCATTTGTTTTGCTATATGTAAACAATCTGTAAATCTAATACCATGTATTGTCATCTATTCTGTCATTTTCTTTTAAACAATCATCACCATTATGTGAATTTATTTGCTTTCTATTTTTTTTGAGTTAGATTGACTCTTAGAAACAAGATTAATGTGATAGTGTTACATATGCTAGATAGCAATAACGAATGTCTATCTTACATATGAGAAAGATTCATGAAAGAAACCAAAGTTAATGATCTATTAAATTGATGCAAGGCTCAATTGATTAAACTATACTAAATAAGATCTAGAAGGTGTAATTATTGTGGATTTGGACTTGCATAAATAAAACTCTTAAAAGAGATTGAATAATATTAAGAAGATTAACCTGTAAGTAAGTGTTATATTTAAGTCGAAAAATAACAAATCATATATTATAGAAATTATCAATTTTGTTTGGCATGATGGTGGCCATATGAGGATCAGGTAAGAAAGAGTGATTGATAAGTAATTAGAGAATTAAGAAACATTGCAAAGCATGAATATTCAAATAGGCATTGATAATGTAACTTTGGAGATTTCAGCACTTCAACATTAGAATTCAAGGATGAATTCTTATAAGGGAGGGAGAGTGTAATACCCCACAAAATTCTATCCCTCGTCTTGTATTTTTTGCAAAACCTTTGATGTTATGGCTTTATGCTCACTGTTATAGGTTTAATGTCTTTTCTCTGTTACATCGAATAATAGCTTTCGAAATGTGATGTTCATGCTTCTTCTCTTCATTCTTTGATCTAATAATTTTAAGTTGATTTAAGTTGGTTACGGTCTTACAAAATTAGTTTAAAGGGTTCTAAGGTAGTTAGGAAAAATTATAACTTAAGTAAATAATTTTGGGTCCCTGAACATATTTCGATACTTTGGCTATAATTTGAGCTATATTCCTTAGATAGAAATGATTATTAATATATTAGAAAGCTAATAAATAGAGTTATAATTTTTACATGAACACTTCTCTAAATTATGAATAAAAACTAGTCAAAATGAATAAAAATAATAAGTCCATCATTGAAGCCTAAGCCTACTATAAGAACTATATAAACTTTCAATATTCTTCATTTTCTTGTTCTCTTTTATTTTCCTAACCCTGGGCTATGGTTTACTCACTCAAAAAACTCTCCAATGAAGCTTAATTACTTGATCACCGTACAAGATTCAAGCTTTAAGAGATTTTATGTATGCTTTCCTTCTGGATTCCTTTATTGATTGTTGATTTTAGTATATTAATATATTATACTATATATACTATGTTATAATATTTATATTATAATTGACTAAATAATATAAAAAATTTACTGCCACCATTGTTGTCTATCACTTGCCAATGTCATTTTGAATAAATGAACACATTTTCATATTACTCTTTTCATGATATACATAATAATATTAATATCATCATTTGGTTGATAGTTTGTCATAGTTTTTGAAGTTAATTTTCGATCGATAAAATTTAATTTAAGATCTATAATAAATAATTATTCAAATGGTAATAACGATTATATCATTGTATAGATCATTAAAAACATAATCTAAAAGTGTACTTATTGATTTAAAATGATGTTGGGATAGCTGATGACAACAAATTGTAGCCTATGATAGCAGAGACTATTATTGAAATATTATTTTAACATAAATTATTTTATTTTAAAATTTTTAAAAATAAATAGGCAATTAAAGTAGAATTGACACGTGGTTGATGACTATTATGCATTGTGAAATAATGTAGTGTTGAACAATCTACCAACTAAATATAGGTTAATAATCATTTTATGCAAACAATGCTAATAGTTCACTTGAATGAAAAAAACCAAATGGGCCAAAAATATACAGTTAAAGCTAGCAGTGTCACAACTTTATGTAAGTTAAGAAGGATTAAGACATTTTTAAAATTATTTACATGAAAATAAGAACTCAAGTTTTAAAGGCAAAGTAAAAATGTCAATAAATTCAATTTGTCAAGTTGCTATTAAAAATTTAATTTCTCTCAAGTTACATATTATTACTTTTGCAATTTTATCTTATACTAGTTATATTTGTTCATGAAAATTTTATACTCTAAAAAAATCTTAGTTCAATCACAAATAAGTGCTAGTTTATATGAGTGAAAAAAATATACTAAAAATATTGTATAATGAATTATTTAGTATTTTAAAAAGGTTTTTATGATATTGAAAAATAAAACAGTCTCAAATTTTTATATTGATTGCACGTCCCTCATTCAAAATTAAATTAGCAAAAAAGATACATACATTGCATTAAAAAACACATTTTCTATTAAAAATATTGCTAAATAAGTCACTTTTAAAAAGTATAAAATTTAGTCTTTGGCATTATCAAATAAAAAATCTTTAATTTATTGAAAGTAACTAAAAATAATAAATTTTAAATACAAATCATGTAGGCCCATTCCAAAATTAATGAGAATTATATCATTTCGCGTAATTGTGAAAATATTCTTACATTGCACATATGATATTATTAGGGCCAAATTGGGTTTTTGTCAAAAATAGCCTTAATTAGCTCATTTATATTTATACTCTTAGCTACAAAAGTCTTATATTTAAGGCTAAATATTTATTGTTTGGATAAAAATAGCCCTTTTTCTTGTTTTTGTTTTTCTCATACATAAAGTAGTAACTTTGTATACAAAATAGTCAAGAAATATGCATGTAAGTTACAACTATTCTGAGCAACATTTAAGGAATTTAAGTTTCAAGGTGTTTCGATTATGACAACTAGATATTAAGGTAGTAAATTTAGAGTAAATAGTTACAATAAAGAAGTCACATTATTGATAACAAGTATAATCTTTATTTCAAATCTTATAAAGAAAATTCTTACTGCAATTTGTTTGACTTAGGTTTAGTTTTATGCATGTAAAATGCTTAGAAATGTGCTTAGCTAATTTGGATGCATACATTCTATGTTCTATGGTATGATGTGGTGAATTTTGGCCAAGTAACTAATCAAAGACGATGATGAACAAATCATTGGGGGAAGATAAATTTCATTATAAATAATAGTTTAAGATTGCCTCTCTTGACAAAATTCATAAAGGGACCAGTAATAACTCCTTCCATAATTTTCAATAGAGGAGATAATTTTAAACTATCTCTTGCGATGAAATTCATCAAGGGACATAGTTGATCCTGTGATGAATTTCATCGAGAGAGATGCCTTTAAAACTATCTTTTTCGATAAAAATTATCAAAAGAGTTACAACTAGTCGATTTTTCTTTAATATTTATATTTTCTTATAATATCATATTATCTTTCCACAGATGAATATCTAACAATTTTTTTTTTTTTGGCACAGATGGCAGGAATTTCTTTAATGGTTGTTTATGTAGGAATATGAGAGTTTACCATATGGTAGTAAGACTTACAATAGTGGTAACAATTTTTATTTGATAGTGGATAAGAATATTTAGTATTGAGAACTTGTCAATCAATTGTATTCTTTATTATGTATAAGTATAAATGAATTTAATATTAAGATGAGAGTTGCATATAAATATTGTGTGCCTTTGTCCTTTTTTATTTAGTTTCTACCATTTTAACATCCCTTATTTCTAATATTTCAAGCAAAAGGCATTCTAAGAGTAAAGTTAATGTTTGGTTATGAAGAAAATACAAGAAAGTGAAATAAATTGTTAACAAGATTTGTAGCAAATTTGTTATATTTGAAAAGTGGTAAAAATGTTAATAGATTAAAAATTCTTCTATTTCTTTAGAGATTCTAAACTAATTTTAAGAATTTGTCATGACTATTTATTATCTTTATCTAATTTCGTTATTTGTTGTAGAAAATCCTTGTTTCTCGTGTAATCTTTAAAGACTATATATATAATGCTCACAAGGAGTTACTTAAAGATACCGAGCTAGCAATGAATTAGGTTGAGTTTGTTAAGAAGTATGTTTGAGTTAATAATAGTATAAAACTTCTCCTTGCATTCTTTCAATAAGATTTATTAGATATTTTGTGTTAAATTCTAAGGTCTCTAAAGTATTCGAGATTTATACAATAATCATTATAAATATATTAGCTATGATTGTACTCATTTATTAACGGAAGATAATAATAAAATCTTTGTGTTCATAGATTTAATAGAGAATATGTGCCATAACAGCAATAAGGTCATCTTCAATAGCATAGCAACCAAAATATCCATAAGCTTATGAACGAGCTTATAATCAAAGTGAAGAAGTTGCCTTTATTGCTAATACTTACAAGGAAACAAAAGCTTATAAGGGATAGTACTTGGATAGTGGTGTAGTTATCATCTAACCAATAATGTCAACAATTTAGCAACATAAAGTGATTTCAAAGGTATTGATAAATTAGTTACTTGTAATGGTATTGGATTGATTATTTCACATTCTAGTTCTTTAACCTTACTCATTAAGGCTACATCAAATAACATGCTCAAATATAAGCTAGAACTTAAGAATATGGTATGTATGTTATTAAAGAATATGCTATGTATGTCACAAATAACCAAGAACCTATTAGCATGTCACCACTAATTGTTTATTTTTTATTGTTATTTAATTTTCTAATGCTTTTTGTATTATTAAGTACAAGAAAATGATCTCACATATTTTCTATTTATAGAATTGGTGTCTATGATATGTGTAATTCAAATAACAACTCACTTTATTAGTGGTATCTTTGTTCTATCTATTCTAAATAAATGTGGCTTATGGTGTATTTTTGAGTTATAGTTTCAATCTTTTTTGGTGTTGTTTCAAATTCTAATTCAAACAATGTACTTTATTAAATAATTAGTCATCCAAGTCATAAAGTTCCAAAGCTTATATTTAGTTCTTTTACCTCATTTTATCTTATCAATATAATTAAGTTGGCTAAATTTTGTGATGTATGTTTAAGAATCATAATATTAGTTTGCAAGTTCTAGTGTCAAAGTATTAACCTTGAATATGGATATGCCCTTACATTTAAATCGCAAAATGGTTATTAGTATGGTACCTTTTGGATGGGTTTTAGTTTTGTGAGAATTCTACATATATTAGTTATTAGTTGTTGATTTCATGTTAGTATATTTTTTGGGTAGAAATTTTTAATTAGGTGGGCTTTTTGGGTATTCTCGCGATTATCTGTATGTCAAGGGATTTAACTAATTTACTCACATGTTATTCTCGGTTTGTCTTCTCAATTTTCTTCCTATTATCTAGTATACTAATAACTATAAAAGGAAATATCCGAGCTAAATTCAAATTGTCAAAATCTATCCAAAGAGTTCTATGGATGAGTGATGGGTGACACCTTAATGTTAAGGAATGTATTACCTAAGTCATCCACTAATTAGGTAACTTTAAATATGTTGAGATAAGATGCTCAGTTAGATCTCCTTAATGTCTACGAAGATATATGTTATAAAAGAAAGGGTTATTTATCTAAACCTATAAAAAATATCAAAGATCCTATTTATAAACAAAGTAAAGAGCAAGCTAAGATGGATAGGGTGAGAAGTAACTTTGGTGTGAGTTTTAGGTTTTAGTATAGCATCCTTCGTCTATAAACTAGTTTATGTCATGAATGATAGTGAGTATGAGATCAACTAAATTCTATCATCCATTAACAAAGGTGACTTTAAGAAACTTCAAGATCAAATCTCTAATTTCCAAAGTGTGACTATGAGGTTGGCTAAAAGAAGGGAATGAATGAGTAAGACTTCTTCTTTGACCCTTATTCAAGAAATTTTTAAATCATACAAGCTTTGCCCCTTACCAACTAAACCTAAATGCTTAGCACACTATTTCCAGCATGTACATTTTGTGGAAGAAAGTTAGGTAAGGTTAGCCAACTATGAAAGAATTTAGGAATTTGTACCAACCAAGGGACAATATTAAAGATAAACCTAACTAGTACTGCTTTATGGCTTACGAAAAGATTCGATAGCCTATATTCGACAACTCCTCTTCTAACAAATTATTAAAAGATTGTTAGTTTTTTGTGGTAGGAAAATGGGGTTGGTTTCTCAAAATGAAGAGCATGGAGATCTTTGTCCTTACTAAATTTGGTGTTCCAAATTAATTTAGTTATTTTCTTTCACATTTACATGTTTGTGATATTGAATTACTTGGGAACCTTTTTTCTTATGCAAATTTTTAGAGGCATAAAAAATCACTCCATCTTTGGATTAAAGTAAAGGTACAAACTACTTTTTCCATGAAGTATTCTTAGCATGAGTTGTTCTCCCTTAAAAGCTTTAGGGACTCAAGACTTGTTCCAAACATCTTTGAGATACCTCATAGAAAGAAAAGTGAGTATTGCTTTTGCAATATATATATATATATATATATATATTTACTTCGATATTATTGTTCTTATAAATTTTTTTGTTATTGCAAAGAAAATGGCTTTAAAGAAACAAGCTAAAAAGATGGCTCCAAAACAATAAGTTGAGAAAAAAGACAAAGAAATAAGGGAAAGAAAACATGGTAAAAGGTTTGGAGAGATTTTTCAACGTGGGAAAGAACCTATTCAAACAAAATCTAGATAAGGCTCTTCTTTTCCTTTTAAGACAAAAGATAGAAAGAAGGGTAAAGTATTTGCCACTAAGAAAGTCAAATGTATTGTAACTATCGAGGAGTACGTGCTTATTGTGTGGAAATCTTATATCCATTTAAATAATAAATAATAATTTTTAAATAGATATTTAAAAAAATCACTAAATTTTTTTGGTCATTATAATTAAAATAAGCACTTATTACAATTTAACAAATATACTTATTTATTACATGTATAATATATTAAAAATATGGTTTATAACAAAAGTATAATTGTTTCAACAATAAAAATCTTTTATACCCAACTCTCCTGACAGGTTATTGTTTCAAAGATTTGTTCGATTCCGTCACCTTACTAGTTGCACTTGAAAATCATTTCAACCACAGAGTAAGTAATTTATAATTACTATTCAAATAATAATTAATCAGAATAACAATATATCTCATATATTCAATGCTATAAAAATAACCAGTTAAGACTAATTAATATCAACTATTCAATTAATAGCTCAATTAGGATATTATGATTAATCATAGTATAGTGCCACTTTTCTCTGTACGCTTTTCACTCTATCTATTCCATTTCTACTATCATGTTCTCTTTTTATTTGACCGGTTATATTTAGGTAAACTATGAATGATGACCACATTATTTATCTTATATATCAATATATGTATAACTTGTGCACACTCATAATTCTATTATGTGGTTCAACATGCCCCTAAAGGTGTTATGGTGAATTGCTGTTTTCTACCATGAGTTTAACATGCTCAAATACACTATGGAAAACTGCCGTGATTTTTACATACAATTTCAGATATCACAAGGACGATTGTGGGTTCTACACGACCCAAAGAGCGCCTCAGTATATAATAAATTATTATTCCATTTTGTCTTAAGTAGCTCCATCGGAGTGTAAGAAAATTCAGTAATCTCACTACAAGAATGTTGACTATTTATACATCTCTCCACGATTTATCATATATTCATATTACTAATTTATTCTTTATTATTATTTAAGAGTATTTTAATAATTTATCAAAATTATGATAACCACATATACAACATTTCTATAATTTTGTCCCAATGTAAAATAAATTTATACATATAGTTGCATTATAACACCTACTAATATATGTACCATTAAATTAATTATAAAAAAATAATATTCATACTAGTAATAACCAATTAACACTCATCTATATTAATGTATCCTTACATTAAACATACAACGCTAGAAAGGTATTTCAAAATACCTCTTTCTACATAATCAATTTCCAATCATTTACACGGACACTTAATTAACCAACACACATTCACTTAACCAAAATGATCAATTAATACCAAATGAACAGTATTTTAATTGGACAATTTTGCTCATTTTTTTAATTTTTTTTCCATTTAACACATCCAAACTAATTCCTACAAATTCTATTGTTTCACAATACAATTATTAACACATAAACAAATCAAAATATATAATTTAACATTAAATAAACAGTACCAAAAATGAACAATTTTATCTTTTTTCTACTTTTTTTTTTTATTTTACACATCCAAACCAATTTCTACCAGTTCCATTGTTTTCTTAATACATTTATACATCTATAAATATAACAAAATATATCAAATTCAAGCATACAAAAGCCTCATAAACAGTAGCCAAAACCTATACATATGTATAATAAAAATTCTTCCATTCTTTTTGCATAAATTATCATCTTTCATACGTAACTAACTCAACCAACAGATCATAAAATTCTAAATTGTCAAAAAAATTAGGATTTTACATTTCTTTCCTTAACTAAGCAATTTTCACCAAAATAATGTTCTTTTCCTTCTCTTTTACTTTGATAACTAACTTTTCCTTCTTGAACTAAGTTTAAAAATTAAAATTTCCTTATGTTTTTGTTGATTAAAGAAAGAAAATCAAAGAAAATGCAAAGAAAAAAGAGAAAATCAAAGAAAATGCAAAGAAAAAAGAGAGAGATATTTTCGTGCCTAGGAGAGAGAGATGAGGATATATTTAAATGAATTAAACCATGTGCTCTTATTTTAATATTTTTTTTTATTTACACACTTACCCAATACTTTTTAAAATTTTATTAGGCTCAAACAATAATTAGAGAGGAACCAAGGTTATTTTCAGATTCTTTCATTTAAGTCTATTGGATTTTGGTGATCTGAAATTCAAAAATTTTTTATAAAATAACTATTTTGCCCCTAAGAAAGAAAATTGATCATTTTGGTTCCTTTTTTTTTTTTTTTTCCTTTTTCAAGGGTGTTCTTGTTCAAATTTAATTTTATTTCTTTTTACATGCTTCTAATAATATTTTTAAAAATTTGAGTTTCAATCTGACCCTTGCAGCCATTACAAATTGATCATTTTGCCTTTTTCGGTAAAATTATCCTTTTTTCGACAAATTGATGATTTTTGCCATTTTAGGATTATCGAACTTATATTTACCTCTAATAATAACTAAAATATAATTCTTAACTCAATCATCTCTCATTTGGTCCATCGACGTTTGCCTTAAATGATAATTTTGCCCTTTACCGTTATTTAGACCCATTTTTTTTGTCAAAATGGCTCTAAGTAGGGTTTCAAAAATTATATTATATATTTTTCAACCCAAATTTCAAGAAATATCATAAAAATAATTATAATAAGGTATCAGAGGAATACCTAAATTTGAAGATGTTACACATTGCTTTCAAGAAAGGAGAAAAGAGAAAAGCCTTTATAGATCAAGGGAATGGCAGCAATGCCTTTAATAGTTTGAATGTTAGGGAAGCAACAAGAGCTCGAGTTAAGCACATAATCCCTATGATCCAAGTTTTCAAAGTTAACATCCCAAAGCATGGTTAGATTAAACTAAAAAATTCAATCTTTTCAAGTCATGGAGTTCATAACCAAGATACTTTCTTTTCTTTAGGTTTTACTTGATTCATTAGATCCAAGATGAAAAATAACAAAAACTTAGCCCTTAATAGGTTTAATTTTGTTTCCTTAAATAATAAAGGATGTATCTTCTTAAACATGAATAAGATTTTCCTAAATAGAACTTTATTTCCTTAATAATTCTTCTTTCCTTTTGTTTGCAAAACATATTCTAAAATAAATTTTTTAGTTATGCGTGAAGATCAATATTATTTAATATAACTGGAAGACTTAAAAAATTCTTTTATTGCATTGAATGAACATTAACCAATATACAAATTTAACATATTCGGATAGTTCAAAAAATAGTTTTTTATAAGATGTCACTATTACAAACATTAACAGAACCTTTGGACTTTCAGTTTCTTATAAGCTTTTATAAAGTAATGAGCCTTAACGAAGGCTTTAGGCTTTATTAGGCAAACTTATGTGTTTTAGGATTTTTATAGGCTTTTCATGAAACGAGAAGCTTTAATGAAAACTTTACACTTTATTAGATGAACCTATGGGTTCTTAGATTCTTATAAGCTTTTCTTGAAAGAGCAAACCTTTAAGAAAGCAAAATATTTGATGAATTTTTAGGTTTTTAAATTCCCATAGGTTTTCATCCATAGGGAGCCTTCATAAAGTTTATAATACTTATCTTTAAGTTGACATTATTGTCATGATTTTACTGAGACATTTGAAATCTTTAAGATAAAGGAAATTTTATTAATATAACAAAGAAATGATAAGTAAAATACATGAAAATGGCAAACTATGGATATAACTTTTTTTTTTAATATATCTACATTTCATGGCTTTCTAATAATTTTGTTAGTTATATGTATGAGTAGATACATTCCTAGCCTAACCATCCTTAATACCTTCTTTTTTATATTAATTTGAACGCTACTTTAATGGGATTTTGGGTGTTCTGTGTGATTTTTCTTAGAACCAAATCTTATTCCAATAACTTTTGAGACTTCAACTTCTTGTTGTCATACCAAGATATCCTCTATTGATAAGCTACTATTCGAATCTTCGCTTGTTCTTTCCTTTCTTCAATTAAATCTAAATGCATAAGCATTGCTTTTTGGTTTTCTTCTTTATTATACTTCAACACTTGGTGTGTTCATGCCTTAATCTTTGTAAATATTATTACATTTTAACCAAATGACAATGAGAAAGGAATCTTCAATGTAACTATTCGTAATGTTGTCCTATAAGCTTAAAAAATATTTGACAACTTATTTACCCAAACTTTTTTTCTTTAACCTAACTTTAACTTCAAAGTCTTCTTTATCATTGTAAATGCCTCATTGGTATACTATTTGCCTTTGTTGTAACTTTAGATTCTTATAAAATTTTCAAAATTTGTTATTGTCAAATTGCTTGTCATTGTTAGTTATTATAACACATGAACTTTGATACCGACATATCACATTCTTTTAAACAAAGTCGATAACTCTTTTCCTATTACCTGCACCTAGACTTTTGCTTTTACCTTATTTGTGAAGTAATCTATGGTGACCATGACCTCATAATATCTAATCCCCTTGTGCAAATGGCCATGGACTAATTATACTTACTAACTTCTCAGGTGGTTGTTGTAAAACATCTCTAAGAATTTAAAGCTCTCACATGTTTGCATTAATTTCTTAGCATTTTAGTGAATGCTAGGCCAACAATATCCCTACTTATGAACCTAAAATGCCAAAAATTGTGCTCTTACATGGCTATCACAGATGCTAAGTGAATCTCTCTTAAAACATAATTGGATTATTTTGCATTTAGACATCTCAAGCATGACATCGTGTATTCTTTTTTGTATAGCACTCTGCCAATTATATAATGAAAATACTGATATCCCATTCTTTATGCCTCATTCTTGTCCTTGGGCAAGTGATAGTGTTCAGTATACAACTATATTGGCTCCATCTACAAACCTCGTATTTTGACATTATTAACCTCTTAGCCTCTATTTTCTTCCTCAATGCTCGATTTTTTCACATACTCTATTGGCACAATTCTCAGTAGTCATTCCTTAATTATTGACTCCAACTTTGCTATTATGTCTGCGCTAGCATCCGAAATTTTTAGTACTTGCTTTGTCAATACCTCCTCAAATTTTTTTTGTAATGTTTTTTGCTTTATCTTGGTACATCTTTGTAGAAACCATACAAAAAAAATCTTTGAACTATTTAGATTCATTGTATTTTCATTCATGACACGTTTACGGTATATTATGCATGTAAGAGAATTTAAACAAATTTATGCATGCTTGATCAACATTAAATCAAGGCATAAGATGTGATGTATTTTCTTATATGATTATTATTAATTTCATAATTTTAGCAATGTTTTATAGTGTCTTAAGTGTTACAATCTTACACAATGTCATAAGATGATTTTATAAGGATATTTTTGTATTTTGGAGGATGCAATAACCATGAAGTAAATAATTAGAAGTGTATTTGCATAACAAGGTTATTTTTGGGCTTTCTTATACTAAATCAAGGGCAACTTAGTAATCTCACAATTCATTATTTTAATAACCAAGTTAAATATTGACATATAGGTCCAAATATTATGATTGGTGGTGAAAAAGGTGTGTTTATGACATTTCTTTTGCCCATTTTCTTCATTTATTCAAATTTTAACTTCTATAAATGTTTATAATTTTCTTTTATCTTTCTCCACAATTTCTCTCATTTCTCACCATTGATAAACCACCAAAATACCTTAAAATAATTGTAGGAAAATCCTAAAAGCATAAACAACCAAGAACCAAACCATAAACACTTAGAAAAAATAATTGATTTCAATTAGTTTTATTGGAGAAAAAATTTAAGAAAAATTTAAGAAGTGGGATATTAAGCTTACAAGCTTGTGGCGAGTTCCTTGAACTTTATTTTAAGTTTGAAATTGTGTTAAAATCATATAGAAAGTGTGATTTAGATTTTGATTCCAAGGAAATCCTAAGTGACCAAACTTTTTGTATATGTGTTTGTTTAAGCTTGAATTTTTATATGATAATGTAATTAGGGTTGAGATTAGCATATATTAATGCTTAATTTATATTAAGTATGCATGAGTGTGTGCGCGTGTATGTGTATTGTTAATTTATATTTTAAATAACCAAGATTAAATTGTTGGTGTGATATTGGTGAAGGAAATGTTAAAGTACTGAAATTGGTAGAATTTTTAAAAAATGGTAGAGATGAATTTTTAAGTACTATTTTGGTTTATATTTTGGGCATGAGAAATTATGTTTGGAAGGTTGATATAGTAGTTACTGTAGTGTATTTTTTTTTTCCATATGAGAATTGGTATAATTTGACCTTGCAAAAAAAATAGATAAATGAAGGCTTTGAATGTAGGAAAAATCATGGTTTAATCTAGTGTGAAATAATATAAGTTGTGGATTTTAGAAGTTAAAGACTGTATGTGATTATAACAATTTAAGTGGATTATTTTACGTTGACATTTAGTGTCAGATTTGAAATGATTCTAAATGGTGAAATATTGCATAATTAGTTGTATTTCTATTATGGTTGGTAAGAATATTTAAGGTGAATGGAAAATGGGAAGTTGTATATTTATGTATGCAAGGTTTATGGATCAATTTATAATATTAGTTTGGTATGCCTTATGAATTAACATAGTTATGTTTAAGGTCTGAAATATGAAAGTGGTATGTTTTCGATATGTTGAATAAGGTTATAACTAGTTGCCTCCATAAATATTAACTAAGAGCATATGCATCACATGCATTGCATCAAGATAGAGATAGAGTGCATCTGTACACGGATATTGATATATGATACGTTAATATATACACTTTGCTCTCTTATTAGGAATAGAGTATAGAAATTGTTATTTCCTCCTTATCAACCTGTGAAAAGATAAATGAATAAACACCCTATATAATAAGTGTTTGACAGTGCACTTTTATCTGGACTAATGTTAATGAGTAGGTTTAGTGATTTGATTTTATATAATTATGTGAAATAACTCATTTGCGAATTTCAAGATATCTATTAGAGACATCTTCAACAATAGTTTTCAAGCAAGCCCAAATTATATTAAATTATCCACTGATTTATATATGAAAATTTTTCTTTATAACTTGTTTGAATATAAATAAATGATTGAAATTTTATAAATTATTATATTTTCAAATATGATGCTTTTATTCTTATATTTTAATTTAAATTACTGTTGTCTATCTATTCACTGAATTTTATACTTATTTATTTCAATTACTGTTATCCATCTATTCACTGAATTTTATACTTTTTTATTTAATTGAAAACATTTTTAGATCCAATATGTTTTTAGGAGGTCATCAGTCCACATTTCTAGGCATAAAATTCGTTGCATTTTTATTAGAGATTTTTCTAGGTATATAGTATTCTCTATTGATATGTATGTATAAATTTTTTAAAAGGAATTCGAGAGAATTTTTTAGAGATATTTGGTTAACATTACATTATAAATATTATATATATTTTATATTTTTGATATGTATATCTTATGTGATTTGGTTATATGAGATACTAAAAGTTTTACACATTTGTGTGAACTATAAGTAATAGATATACCTTATGAATATGTGGCTATTATTGCATACTTAATCGATAAATCAAAGCATAACAATCTTCATCTTTTCTTCTCGGACTTGAAATTGTCTGTTTATTTGACTTTTCATGAGTTAGGAATCACTTCTCACACATATTTTCTTTGCTCCTATTGATAATGCTATCTTCAATCCTGCCAACAATACATCATATTCTAACTCGGTATTTGTAAGTTTAAACCCGAACTTCAATATAAAAATGACTTCGTCAACTTCGGGTTAATCAAAATAATTCCTACTCCACATCTTTACACATTGGAAACTCTATCTGTGTACAACTTGAATATCAAGTTTGCTTTATTGATCCACATCATTTGTCTTGAAATACTGTTCTCTCAACAGTAAAATATGCTAAGGCTTATGCTTTTATAGCCTTTCTCAGTTGAAACTAAATCTCGAACTCGTTGAGTTTATTGACCACTTAACAAGTTGGTCAAAAAGATCTAGCTTCTGTAAAATTTGCCTCAATGGTTGATTTGTCAACAAAATGATATTATGAGCTCAAATGTATTGCCTTGGTCTCTTTCTGCTATGACTAACACTATGGTCAACTTCTTAGGTTTTGGGTATCTGTTCTTTGCACCCAATAAAGCTTTGGTAACATAATAAATTGACTTTTGCACCTCTTGTTTGTCTTTTCTAATCACAACCCCACTAATAACATGTTCTGAAACTATCAAATAAAGAAAAAGCTTGTTTTTCTTTAATGGCTAGGCTAGCACATGTTTCTCAGGAAAATATGCCTTCAACTACATATATATATATATATATATTTTGTAGTTTTCAATTCATTTCATACCTTTCCTTTTCTCATTGCTTGGAAAAACTCAAAACACTTATTGGTGGATTTGAAAATAAAACAACTTAACACTGCCATCTTTTCGTAACTTTTGCATCTCTTTTAAGGTGCTGACGGATTTCATCTCAATGATTGCTCTTATATTTTGCGTGTTCATTTTAATTCCACGTCTGCTTATCATGAATTCTAGGAACTTCAATGAACTCATCCTAAAGGCACATTTATTGGGATCTAACTTCATCTAATACCTTATTAGTAGATCAAAAGTTTCGTTATGTGCTTTACATAATTCTCGAATATGTTACACCAGCGTTCTTCAATCTAAATAGCATTACCTTATTTCAATACAACTCATGGTCGATTATGAATGCAGTTCTCTCTTAGTCTAGCTCATACATTTTGATCTAGTTATAGTTTGAGAATACATGCATGATGCTGACAAGTTCAAGCCCTCACATCGAATCAGTAAAAGGAAGCTATCTTTCAGGCACACCATATTCAAGTCAATGAATTTCACACACATCCTTCACTTTTCATTTACTTTCTTCATCGTTATTATGTTGGCAATCCATTCTGGATAATAAGCCTTTATTATTAATCCAGCCTTCAATAACTTATCAACCTCCATTTGAATTGCCTTGTAACTTTCCTGATTGAGTGCCCTTTTCTTATGCTTCACTAGTTTGAACCAAGGATAAATAGCTAACCAATATGAAGTAATCCTCAGATCTATCCAAGGCATGTCATCGTACAACCATAAGAAGAAATCCAGAATTTCTACCTTATCGCCCAGTCTTTGAATGATTTTCATCTTTTAATGCCATGGACTCCAACTACGCGACTGGTTCCATTTCTTGACTTGCTTCTGGGACCTTGTCCTCTCTTTGTCCCCCTTTTATACTTATTGTCGATATTGTAGAAAGTTATTATTATTATTATTATTTTTTTTTGCAAAAGTCATCTAATAGCTTCTACCTTTCTTTTGATCTCTAGATACAACTCCCACTCTATTACAAACCGAGAATTTCAACTTCAAGAAATGTATTAACATTGCGACTTTTGAATTCTACATGTATGGTCTTCCTAACCAAACTTTATATGGCATTGGATGGTCGATCACCAAACAGTTGACGATCATCTTTGAATACAGTTTAACCCTTATAGTGATTGGGAGTCAAATCTTTCCCATGACACCACACATCTATCACCAAAACCATTTGAGAAAGGCTGCACTTTTTCTAACCTCAATTACTCGATCCCCTATTCATGCAATGTTTCTTTTAAAAAAAATATCAATCTAGCTTCTGAGATCAATGAATAATTGTTAATAAGTGTCGCTACAATGTTCACACTCATTGCTAGTATGCCCTCGTGCAGGTAGTTAACATTCTTCCTATCTTTTTTCGTGAACATGAAAGAAAAGCTGCTTAGTCTTAGTTTTTGGCTTGCCTGCATAGTGAAGATTGGGTTATACTGCATTATCGACGCCATTGATTAATCTGAATAATTTTTGTAGGTCTTACTTGAATCTTCTTCCAAGGTTAACCTTCCTACAATAATCATCGTTATCTACCTTCTCGGACTATTAGCCCCCTTTTATTTTCTTTTGTTCCCTAGTTTGCAATATACTCCCTCAAGTAATTGTTGTTCACTAACACCTCAACCTATTTTCTTTGCTCCACACACATTTTAGTATTGTGCCTTTGAATCTAGTGAAAGGAACAATAATTGTTTATATTCCTAGCCTCTGCTAGATCGTTGATTTGTTTTGGTGTTACTAGCATATTCCTATTTCTCACATCCTCAGAAATCTTGCCTAGAGCAGTATTTGCAGTTATGAACTGCCTCTGCTCTATAATTTTCTGGATCTTACGTTCTCGGTTTTCGGGAGGAGGAAATGATAATTTCTCAACTATTCCTCACCTTTCATCTTATAACCTATTTGGCAAAAAATGATTCTATCTACATGGTTTTTCCTTCCATTGTCGTTTGTTAAAGCAAGAAATTTTGAAATGACAGAATTTGCCGTTGTATGATCTAAGTGGTCACTGACTCTCAAACTTCCTTGATGCTGCTTTTAATTTTGAAGATTCTTAATTATTCTCTTTTATTTCCTCCCTTCCTTTTTTTATAGCTTCCTCATTGATTATGACTGCTTTTTTCGCTTCCTGATATGTTAAATTATAAGAAGTCATGTGCTTCTTTCGTAAATCATACTAAAAGGCACACACCTTGACTCCATTCTTCAATCTTGTTAAAGCAATTAAGAGGCTGTATGCTCGCAACTCGGATACCTCCGTGTGATACCACTTCACAAAATCTTTCAAGCTTTCACTCACTCCTTGTTTAATAAACTTCAAGCTGTTTAGGTCTTTGGCTAGTGCACTAGCTCCTCAAAATTCCTTTATGGCAAGTTGTCCAAAAGATTTGATGCTTCTTTCAAGCAAGCTTTTATACCAAAGTCATGCAAGCCTTTTGTGTTAATGAAAAGGAATGATACATTTTCAACTCCATCGATTCTTGAATGTGCATCATTTCGTTGTATTGATCAACATGCAGTTTAGGATCTGTCTATCTTGTATAGGTAATATCTTTGTATGCACAAGTTAAGAAGTGGATCAATGGTGCAATGGTAGCGCGTCTGACTCGAGATCAGAAAGTTGCGTGTTTGATTAACATCGGGTTCAGTACCTGTTTTGGATTTTCATTTTGTTTCCATTTTCAGACACTTAAGTTGAAATTCAATTTACTTAGTTAAGAGTCAATATTCCTGGATAATAACAGTGTCCATTATCCTTTCAAACAGGGAGAGGTCAATGTTCAACTAGTCAACTTAGAAAATGGGAAATGGTGTTGTACAATCTATACATCCACCCTTAGAATCTCTCAATATCAAAATAGGTGACAACAGCATACCCGCTTCACCGTTCAAAACATCTGATAATTGCTCTAGTACAAACACTTGAATGATAGCAATTCTCTGTACCTTACTAAACTTCTTGTTCAACAATAATTTATCCTATACTGCAACACTTTTGAAAACGTAATGGCACTGGTTGTTTGTAGCATATTGACATCTGAGCTATCGAAATTTGGATTGTTTTATGCGAACATTATATATAATTTCTTTTAATTTGGTCCATTTTTATATTGCTGTCTCTGCGCTCATCACTTTTTTCCTTGCATGGTCCTAGCCAGCCAGCATTTCACTTTTAATTTTAACTTTTGACTTGGCATGAGTCCAGAGTGTGAGCTGAGATTTGAGATACTACCTACTTCTACTACATGCACTTAAAATTATGAAAAAAAAAAATGGAGAGAGCTTTGATTTAGTTCTCTATTTGTTATCTCTATGAATATCATTATTTTTGGCAATTCCATTTCGCCTCACATATACATTCTTTTGACACGTAGGAGACAGCCTTGCAATCTTAAGAGCAGAGTTAAAAAGTCAAAGGAAGCATGTGAGAAGTTTGCGGAAGAAATCTCTTTGGTCTAAGATTTTGGAAGAGGTACAAATCAATGCTGCTTTATGTACCTACCTTGTTGGCACTTTCATGATGAATATGTCCACTTTTGCGAGTTCAATCGTTTCCAATGATTTATTGTTTTATTTTATTTTTTAAATTTTTTTGGGGAAATGGAACCTTATATTGATGTCCAAAGCATATTGCTTTTTTCAAGTACACCTAATTCATATATTTAGTTGTTTATTTAATTTTTTTTTTTATTTTGGCTCTTTTAATATCTATTTTTTTCTTTTGCTTGATGTTTTACCTTAGTACCAATTCATCCCTTGAAGTGAATTCTTTTTCCCTGGAGAGGATATATTTAATCTTGACAACCCTAAAGTAATCAAATTTAGAGAATTCATGACTAAAATTACTAACTTTAATAAAAAAATTAGTAGAGATACTTTGCCAATATTACTTATCATAAAATTTATGAAATAGATTTTTTTGATTACAAGACTACAAAATCAATCAAAAAACATGAACAAACTTTTTCTCTCCAAAGTGAATTTGAAGAAATTAGGTTGCTCAATTCAATTGCCATCAACAAATACCGAAAACAATGATTCAACTATATTCATTATGATTTGGTACAAATAGCCATCAAACTTTTATCAAGAATAGGATTAGATTTCCTAATTTTACTCATACTTAAAGGCTAAACTTTACTCAATTTTGAAGATTCCATCTTAGGCGTTGTTCAATCTAATTTTTTTTACGGTTTTGCATCTTTTAACTGTGCTCTAAACTTTCAAGTTAGTCTTCTTGATCCAACAATCATAGACACTTTAGTACTTAATGTCCATGTTCTATAAGTCAAATTTACTCAACATAGACAAGGATATATGCTGCTTTATCGGATTAATTTTTATCAAATTACCTTTCAATTCAATCATCAATATTTGCTTAGAGATGGCCGTGGAGAAACAACCATGATTACTATTTAGACAAAAAGAGGTTATACACTTACACCAACTTATACATCAAAATTATTTTAATGGGATAAAATTACAATACCAAAGGTTTGGAAATTTAGAAATCCTTAAATTCAATGAAATTAGTTCAAAATGATCTCTTCAAAAAATCTTTCAAAATTTCACTCACTCCTTGTTTAATAAACTTCAAGCTGTTTAGATCTTTGGCTAGTGCACTAGCTCCACAAAATTCCTTTATGGCAAGTTGTCTAAAAGATATGATGCTTCTTTCAAGCAAGCTTTTATACCAAAGTCATGCATGCCTTTTTGTCTTAATGAAAAGGAATGATACATTTTCAACTCCGTCGATTCTTGAATGTGCATCATTTCGTTGAATTGATCAACATGCAGTTTAGGATCTGTCTATCTATCTTGTATAGGCAATAATTTGCGACTGTTTTGAATCCTCTTGGAAGCCGCAAGTTAATGATCTTCCAAGATAGCAATGACTCTCTCTTCAACTCATATTCCCTTCTTATCTCTATTTTTCATTCCTTTTTCAGTTCCTGAATCTCTTCTCTCAATTTCTTCAATTTGTCAAATAATTTCCCCAACCTAGTCCGTTTTGTCTCATTATAAGTTCCCTCCTATTGACATCTTCTAAGCTGTTCCTTTGATTTTATACAAATCTTTGAATATTTTCAAGGTGTCTCACTATTCTCTCATTTTGCTTTTCTCATCTTGGATACACTT
Source organism: Khaya senegalensis (assembly GCA_032402905.1). Classification (NCBI taxonomy): domain Eukaryota; kingdom Viridiplantae; phylum Streptophyta; class Magnoliopsida; order Sapindales; family Meliaceae; genus Khaya; species Khaya senegalensis. Next base: position 2,945,786 of record CP135544.1, read on the forward strand.
CTCTCACTCCCTTCGTAAATCGAAAAAGAAGGATTTGCAGTATTGCGGCAGGGAAAATCATTTTCACTCCTCCTCTCTTCATAATTGACGCTTCCCTTTTTAAGTTGTGACAAACCTTCATGGTCAAGAATTTTCTCCCTTGAGTCTTCGGCCTAGACCCACATTTACCTACTCTTTAGGTCTTCTAATTGAGCAAGCATTCTTCATTCAATTCTGCGACTTTATGGTTATCTTTAAATTGGTTGGCCATATCTTTCCAAAACTTCTTCATCATCTCCTTCATTTCCTTAATTCGCTATTCTACTTCCTCTAACAATAACCCTATTGATCAATTTCTTCTTTCTTTATTCCCTTCAGTTAGAGCATAATCATTTGAATCTTTGTTATCATCTTGATGAAGTTCTACTGCCACTTCATCTATGATCCTCTCCATTTCTTCTTTTTTTGACATAATTACATTTCCTTTAAAATGACTTCTTGCTTAATTCCCTATAGACAGTCCCAACCATTGGCACTAGATCCTCACATACCAAAGTAAATTCTTATTCTCGGTCATGTGTCAGAATAATTTTTGTTTAGTCCCCAATCATTGGTATCTCAGTTCTTCCTGCAAAATCACAATGATCAAAGGGGCCGATATATGTTTAGTGGTACTGTCCAATACTTTAGTCAACAACCGGATTAATTTATGTAGTTTTATAACTGAAATGCTTTAAAAAGAAAAGAAAAGAGAAGAAAGTCTAGGAAATATGTATTTGATGGAATTTTAACAACATGAAATCCTCCCTTGCTTCTTAAATTAATTTTGTTTTTTATAGGCCTTGGGAGGGCAATTACCGTGGTTAATGAATGATTACTCTGGATAACTCATGTTGGTGGGCAGTTGATTCGCATTATGGGTGGTGGCTTAATGCAATGTTCGGTTATTAACTCCAATTGATAGGCAATTACCAAGACATACGTTACACTTGCGATACATAACTATTCTCGATACTATGTATGGAGCTCAAGAGTCCTCGACATGCATTCCCAAGTTATTGATCCTAAAGTTCTCGATAGGATTTGGTGTGGAAGAGGATGACATATTCGTTGCGTGCTCGGTATTATCATCTCAACGCTTAAGTGAAGGAGAGTGCTAGTTCTCGACTGACCCGTAACATATAGATTACTTAATTTTTTGTTTGTTAAAGTCTTAGAAATTTGGAATTAATTAGATTGCTTTATTTTATGTTTCTTAGAGACTTGGAATTAATTAGATTAATATGTGTATGTTTTATTTTATTTATTGATAGTTTATTACGCCGACGAATGAATGTATTAAATTTTAAAATATTATTACTATTTCTTTATGTTTCTATAAATATTTTTTTCCTAAATTAAAAACATAAAAGATTAATTATTTCAAATAAATATATTAAATTTTAAAATATTATTATTATTTCTTTATGTTTCTATAAATATTTTTTTTCCCAAATTGAAAACACAAAAGACTAATTATTTCAAGTACAATAGTTAATTTTACAATAAAAAAAAGTCAACTAGTCGGGTTAGCCAATCCGAGTTACATCTTGGTCCAAGTACTAGCAAAACCTCACCGACCCGGCCCACCCTAAAGTCGCATAATATATTACTCAGGTTGTCATTTGACATGTTCAATCTTAAACAACACTTTCACACTTTTTAATCTCTATTTTTTCTTGTTTATCTTGATTTTGTTTGTTTTTACTTTGAATTTCCTCCCTTTGTTTAATTTGTCAAGAAAAAAGAGGAGGAGGTTGGAAATTTTGTTTAATGGAATAAAATGCATTGTGTTAGTTTCAATATTTTGGCAATAACTTTTAACTCCAATATGGAATTAATGCTAGTCAAATTTGTCTACAAAGAGTAATACAATTCCTACAAATCCATATCTCATAAAATAGATCAAATTCGAATGTTTTAAGGCTAAATGTGAGTTTGAAAGTCAACATTACTATCAAGCACGAGAAAAACATTAAAACAAATTTAAAGTGTGCTGCAATAAAATGCTATAAATGAGCTTCAAATATCGCTATTTTCTCTAAAAATACAATACAATGCTAAATATTACTTTGAAACATCATTGTCTTTTTCCTAAATGCAATAAAATGCTTGAAATTATTTTAAAACTTTGCCATTTTCTCTAAAAATGTAATAAAATGTTATAAACTATTTTAAAAGATCACTTTTTTTTTCTCAAAATGCAAGAAAATCCTTTCAAACATCACCGTTTTATCAAAAATGTAATAAAATTCTTTAAAACATTACCTTTTTCTCTAAAGTGCAACAAAATGACAAATTTTTCTAAAACATCACCTTTTATGATGCAAGGCAAGCATTGATGTATGTGATTTCATTCACAAAGACACAAGGATATTATATTGTTAACAAGATAAAACAAAAAACAAAAAATACTAAACTCACATCTTATACAACTTTCTCTTAAGAAAAGAAAAACAATAATAATCTTCTTTTGACTAACAAATAATGTTACATATATAAAACCTCCTAAAACTCTGTCACACCCTAAAAAATTAAGATCGTGACCGGCATGGAGGTGAGGACATCCCACCTTCATAAGCCTCAGATAAAACTCGTATAGAGACTTGAATATGTAGATATCAAACTCAGATAAATACAAACCATATAAATAGAGCTCACACATATATATAAATTTCAGTGAATAAATGTGAAATTAATTAATAGTATTCAGAGAGCCCAAGACTACAGCGCACTACAATAAATGAACAATAAATAGAAACTTTAAAGGCTACATCTTTAGGCTATAATGCGCTATAGTAAAACTATACCAAATATTATACATTATGTACAACATCAGGCATTAAGTCTTGTATACATAAATAGAATGGACTTATGGAAAAATGAAGACCACTAAATGACTACAAGTGTATCATAGCATTCTAGTGCTCTTCTCGAAATTCTTACGAATGTTAACTTAGATGTTGGATCTTAAAAATTTAAGAGGTATGGTGGAGGGGTGAGTTTTTAAGAAAACACAGTAAGTAGATTCTGAAAACGAAAATATAATTTAGTTAGTAAATTAGTTCTCAAGCATAAAGGCATAAAATCATAAAGGCATAGAACAACTAAAGAGTTTTCAAAATATCAAAATATTTCAATGTAATAATTGCATGCTTTTTATAAAATCATAAATTAATTTCAAAAAATCAGATGTATCAAAATTATATGTATAGATATATAAATATCGAGTGTTAGATATTAGATCTCTATTCGCCTTCTACTTCTTACTTTGTACTGATACCTTTGCATACACATATATCATAATATGCTATCAAGGTACATGTACTCCCCTCCTTATGGCTCCCAATTAAAGGGATAAAAAACCAAAATCCCAAGCCAAACAAATTTATATGTAAATCCATATTATAAAAGCATAAAAATGGTGCTTTGTACAAATATATTATAGAGCATTTTACAAAGACAAATATCAAAAACACTCAATCAAAGTTATATTAATAAAGTCATAAGTATCATTTTAAAGCAATTTAATTCAAATATCATATATAGCATGTTTTTCAAAATAAAACCATATTCACAAATAAATCTATACTTTAATGAAAAATTATTAAAATATACAATTTCAAAAAATTATATCAAAAAATAAAAAAATATTTACATTTTCACTCACTAAATGAAATCAAATATAATTATTTAAAATCAGGTTTATCCACTTACTACATTGTTTGAAGTCTTTTTGGCTAATCTGTTTACGATGGAGAATTCCGTGAAAAATATATAACAATTGAAACATAGTAGTTCTGTGAAAACAATAAGTGAGCTTGCATTGTCTTTATCTCAATCCTCATGTATGATATTTATGTGTATGTTATGCCATTAGAAAGCTAAACATGTCTAGTTTTATAAACAATAAACAGTTTATGATTTTAATACTTCTAATTAAAGTTATAATGATTTTCCTACATGTAGTTTCTTTGCACTCTTAAAAACTTGATCAAAATCGTAATTTCACCTAGGAATCCATCCTTAGGAATTTGGGAACCATAACCTCCAAATCATAATTTCTATTTATCTAGTTTCATATGCCTTAAGAATCATGTATCAATACCTTTTATAGTTCAAGTTATGCCTAAAGCACCCACAACTGTTTTGATATACCCCTACCAATATGACAGTCAACTTGCAATCTTCATTGGGAATTCTTTTGAATTTATTTTATCTTAATTTTTGATTATGTTATTCCTTACTATCTCTAGTTTTTATATAATTTTATAGTGCCTCAATACAAGTTCTAGAACTCAAAATATGAATAAAAATGTGAATACTATTCACTAGACTCCTAGATTTCTATTAAATTTAATAGTTCAAATGGTTTCCAATGCTCAATAATTCCTTTCATAACTCACAACACTTCATAAACAAGTATTACAATCTATCCTTAAAGCCTAATCTAGCTTAAATCACAAGATCTACAAAAATCAATTTCTAAAACTTAACTAAAATCAACAATTAATAAAGAAATCAAGAAAGAAAGCAAGCATACTTTAAGCCTCTTAAAGCTTGAATCTTATAAGATTAACAAATAATTGAGCTTGATTAAAGAGTTTTTGAGTGAGTAAACCATAACCTAGGGTTAGAAAAACAAAAAGGAAGGAAGAAGATGAAAAATAGCGAGAACTTATATAGTTCCCGAAGTGGGCTTGGGCTTTAGTGACGAGGTTACTATTTTTATCCATTTGTACTAGCTTTTATTCATAATTGAAGAAGTGGTCACATAAAAAATGTAGCTATATTTGTTAGCTTTTTAACACATTAACAATTACCTTATTTCAAGGTTTGTAGCTCAAGTTATAACTAAAATGTAACACCCCCTTCCTTTCATTTCTATTCATGTGGCATATAGTACATTGAAATTATCGAAAAGACAAAAATCAACGCTTTCTCATAGTGAAGCGAAGTTTTCATTTATTCAAAAGAGTTTATAAAAAGTAACCACATAAATAGTAACAGCTAAAATAGTATTTTTTTTTTCTAAAGAATTGTTATGCATTTTAATGAAATTAATACTTTAGAGTACACAGAAATAAAATTACATAACAATGGCCTAAACCTTAAATATACTATGCCCCACCCGAAAATCTTTGTCTCAACTGCACTCTCCGGAACCGCTACCGCTATGCCGTATTCGCCTGAAAATAATAATCCCACAAAAGGGTGAGCACACCATATGGCTCAGTAAGATAATACAATACTTAAATAAAGGAAGGAGCATGTTACCTGAATCCCTACTTATTTTGGCCATTTCATACAATTCCACACACACAAATAAATGCATGTCCACATATCAATGTACATGTTCCAACAAGCATATGCTCAATAATGTACACAAGATATTATATCATCTATGAATTCTGTATAAATATCTCAACAGAGTAACACTCCTCATGATATATCATATACAGATAATGCAATCTCAATCAATATATTTTCTAAATGAATCACGTTATCACCGGTGTCCGTTTAAATTCTATTTCTATTCTTATCAACGAACACCTACATGATCATATAAAATCATTACGTAGTTATTCGTATAAATAACGGCTAATGCCGCGGCCCCATACAAAGGAACTGCTTAGAAGCCGGTATAACCACACAGTATCAATCACACACTCGACCCGAGATAGCCAAAATATCCTAGGCACACAATCAATACCCACATAGGATACAAATATTTCAAACACTTAAATATAGATACAACTGAGAGTATTAGTAAAATAATAACACTGTTTCTGTATGCCATTTCCACTCCCGGAAGGTTGGTGATGGAAATTTTATTGCGTTTACAAATGATCGATTATACTAAGGAACATTATGGATCATGGTTGTTACTCTAAGCCACTGGGCCATTTCGAAGACAGCTGTGGATTCCACCTACCCCTCAGGGTACCACAGTCTTAACGTCACACCTCCATTAGAAACTGGCTTACAAGCCCAGCTGAGGGAGATGGAACATACATATCCGATCCACGTATCACAATTATCTCAATACTGGTTCATTACCAGTCTATGTTATCATATATTAATATTATCTCTTTATTTTTACTGAAGCAAGACAACCTAACAGTTATACTATAATCACAAATACACGTCCTCCATTCTTTATCCCATACTAGGGATTCTTTCACCTACATTAAACATTGACTATACTATTTTAAGGACATATACCAATCTAATCCTAGTTGTTTACTAAAGTATACCGACAATACAATGTAAATTCATAACATAGTTCCTGCACCATCATATTCTTACTGTATTCTCCACACTACGAATAAACGTGTAACTAATATGTCGAATAACCTATAATACATCCAATGCGCCTTTTCCACAATATTCTCAAGTTTCTCACATGATCTTTAATCTTATTATAAGTTCACACATATTCTTTTCATTTCCCAAACATATCTGTGAGCTAAACAGGATTCTATATATTAGAAGTGAAGTAACATATTTACTGCCTTACCCATTATCCTATTTAAATACTAATTCCCCTTTTTCAAACTGATGCTAGCTCTCTGTTTCTGCAAGATTAAGTTCTCTCTTACAGACTTGACACTTGCCAAGATATGATTAGACTTCCGCCATTTTCGCAATTCACATTCATAACAATAATCTGTTTGTAACTGCAACTAAAGGTAATCCTAGACCCTCCGCTACATATGAAAACCAGAATACAAAGGGAGGTCATGAATGGCTGTATGAATAGTATTTCTTATAGGAATTCGGCAAGAGTTTGCCTATACATATAAGCTGCCCTACCTGCACAATAAAACCATGACAGTCCCCATACCAAATAAAACACAACGTGTTACTGCCTCATTGCAATTCACACTAACACAAGCAACTCTTAGCAGATAGAAGTATTCTACCATACAGTTTGAATCTATTATGCACACGGATTCATTTCCTTATAGATTTGTCATAATTAAGTAAATTATGAATCGTGGACATGATATCCACCGTACACTTTAATATATGTATACAATGGTCATTCGCCCACACCGGATTCCTCAGACCAATAGGATAATTAGTTCTACCATGGGTTGCATGTGCCCAAGGACGCTATGGAAAACAGTTGCTTCCAACCATGGGTTCAACATACCCTGCGGGCACCATGATTCTTATTATCATTTCTCAATTGCTGTGGGTTCAACATACCTCGAAAGGCACCACAGTCTTACTATCAATACGGAGCTGCTGTGGGTTCAACATGCCTCGAAAGGCACCACGGTCTTATTATCAATCCGGAGCTGCTGTGGGTTCAACGTACCTCGAAGGGCACCACAGTCTTATTATCAATCCGGAGCTGCTGTGAGTTCAACATACCTCGAAGGGCACCACAGTCTTATTATAATGATGTTGCTCCGTCCTAAGCGGCTTTACTAGGGTAACGGAAAAACTACCGATCCCTAATTATCCCAATTATACCGGTTATCCACACAGATTTATTCATAGTCGACTCAGTCATAACAACATGACTATTTTGCCTACATTAATCAAGCAGCATTTTAGTAATTTCATGATAGGTAATACAATTACCTATGCAACACATTTATTAGTCCTTATATTCTAAAAGGACTTCATATGTATGGATTTGTCGTAAGGCTAGTAGTACTTAGTTATAAAAACATATTCCACTCTAGTATATAAATATCCCATAAGACAATCAAGATAAAAACATAGAAATGTATCACAATTCGAACACATGGATACACTATATCATTATTAATACAAATTCGCAGAAACATATTTTAATCGGTTATCATATATTGCGTTATTACACGCAATTCCAACATGTCATCACAAGTAAAAATATACTCATTACCTTACTACGGCACAATAAATATAATATACTAACGTATGTACACATGTTAATTCGAATAGCATTGCAAAACATCGAATGCAGCATCTACTCAATCATTCCATCATAAGGGCATAATTATGTGTGTATATACAAGCGTTCCTACCATATAAATATATGTAAATACAAACATGGGACATACAATGCTGTATAGGTATTTTAAAATACCTAATCTAACACTGCAGGTCGACGGTAATGGTATTACGCTTATAACTATATATATATATATATATATATCTAGCACACAGATATTAACACTTCTAATTGCACAATCATACCCATTCCCCGTCAATGGGACTTTTCTACAATTTAACTCATTATTATAATGTATATTCATGCAATTATAAACATTATAAATATTAAAACCAATTTTTTCACAATTTAAATATTATATTATCTTACCTTCAGGCACCCAATGCTTATACGAATGATGAAAAACTGTCCCGGAGAGGGTATACGCGTTCGAAATACTCCTCCGTATGCTACGAGATTTTTCTCGAAAAACATGCAAGTTACTGTTCATGAGGCACTATTTACTAATACTATTCAACCCACGAACTTTCGGTTTCCGTTTCATGAACGGAATACACCATCGCGATCCTTGCGATATCGGGATGCTGTTCATAGTGTCCATGTGCCACAAAACACAAATTAAGACCTTCAAAATCACCAATCATCCTAAATGTTCAGATGTTAAGGAACCTACTTTGCACCCTAAAATCATCATCGAAACTCATTCCAAATTGAGATCTAAATATACCGCGTTGGAGTACGAGTGTCGGAGAGCACACTGGTCTGTTCAGATTCCACCGGAACTACACCGGTCGCCAGAAATCTTGCCGGAAACACCCCTTCCTGATCAGCCTTCCCACGCAGGAATCTGGTGACCAAATGCCGGAACGGGGCACACCACCGTGAAGAGGGCGGTGAGACGGTGCTAGACGCGCTGGAGGTGTCGGTCAACTTGCCGCCGTTCGCCGTGAATCGCCGGTCAAAGTTTACGTCGGCAGAGCTTCGGGCGGCGCGTGAGGGCGCGTGGCAGCGGCGATTGGGGCGGGGTTAGCGGCGTTGCACTCGCGGCAGTCCGGCGGTCCTCCACTCGCCGGTGGTGAGGTGATCCGAGGTCCGGTGACGAAAGTCACTGTTCATAAGAGAGAGAACCGTGGGGAGAAGAGAGAGAAGAGAGAGAAAATGGAGGAAAAAAGTGAATTTTGTTTTTCCGAATTTTTCGACCCCTTCCTGCTTATATAGTCGGGCACGCACGACGAAAATTACAGTTTTCCCCTTCCATCGTCAAATTTCTGATACCGGTAATAAAATATTATATTTTTTGCTCATACAGTACGCTGTCCCGAATACCGGTCAACTCTCTCGCTTATAAAAATTCTCAAAAATACTGTATTATAACTCCATGAGACAAGGTTTTAAGAGTATAAAAATTTCAAGATGTTACAATAAAATATCGAAATATGTTTGGAAATCTAAAATTATATACTTGAATTACAATTTTTCCTAACTACATTAGAACCCTTTAAACTAATTTTGTAATACCATAACATACTTAAACCAATTTAAAATTAGTTAGAACAAAGAATGAAGAGAAGAAACATAAACATCATATTTCGAAAACTATTACTTGATGTAACAGAAAGAATGCATTAAATGTACAACAATAAATATAAACCACAGTATCAAAGGCTTTGAAAAAATACAAAATTTGAATATAAATTATAATATCACGGTAATAGAATTATAGGATATTACTAACGCTAACCAAATAGGTATTAAAATTTTAAACTAAATATAATTTAAAATAATGCTAAAGAAAGTAGGAATAAAAATATTAAACTAAATAGGAATCTTAAACTAAGTATAATTTAAAGCAATACTAAACAAATTAGAAAAAGAATAATAAGTAGGAAATAATAAAAGTTAAAGTAATCCTAAGCCATGTAGAATTTAGAAAACGCACAAAATATTTATACTGAATATATTATATTGTAGGTGTTTACCACCATTCCCTCTCACTTAAAAAAAAAATAATAAAACCTTGTCCCTAAGGGATGATACAATGCAGCTTCTTCTATTTGAAATCTTCCTTTCTTCGAACAATCAATATTATGTGTCTGTAACACCCCTCTATTTAAAATCAACTACATAAAATATAATCTGAATGTTTTTTTTTTTAAACATAAAGATATATATATATATATATGTGCGAAAGTTGGATATGTTTGGATATGTATAATATCTTGGTTACACACATAATCCACAGTATGTAACCCAAAAATATAAGTTTACTGTACCAACGTATATATATACATATACATATAGATACATACGCATAATTATGCATTAACACCAAAAAAATACCCTCATCATCAAGATACTAGCCCTGTCAATGCCTCGAAGAGTTTGTATTCATATCCCGCAGCGTCACATTACCTGTAAAAACCACAATCCACAAAGGGTGAGCGAAACAGCTCAGTAAGGAAACATAATATTCTAGTACAGAATTTGTTTCCCTACCATATATACTATACGATACTGATGACGTAGAGGTTATTAAACTCATATCGCCTTAACATAATCTAACGAGATAAATACACTCCGACCATATACTTTGTATCACTATCCACATAATGCTCATAGTCATTATATAAAATATAAATAAATCTACATGCATTTCGAAATCAAAAACACATGACATTTTTAACAAATTATCGACAAATATATGACCGGTCGTGCTAACACAGTTATGGATTGTGGCCACAAAGTAAATTCGTCCATCCCTCATCCATTCACACCACTCATCTATCGGACTGAGCATATATTTTATATATGATCGATCATATAATCTGGCTATAACCAAGCCAGCGGGTATGAAGGGTATCTAAATATTCAGATCCATAACTAATGTAGTCACACAATTAATACCACATGGCCTAAAACCATGCATTCATTTTTTTTTTTTTTTGAAAACTATTGTACACTTAAACCATGCACAATAAATACTACATATACGCACCTATACACATAGAAATGATAAATAACGTTCACATCTCGATTTTATGCGCATATGAAATTCGTTTACATAATGAATGTATAATGCACTTACGGATAGTGATACCTAACCAACAATTCATAATACTTCTATAATCACATACACTCGCAAATACCCAGTCTACCAAATTCACTGGGATTTATTCATCACAATTGTAATTTCTATTATCACGATAAATATATCGTATACTATCCAATATTAATGGATAACCACATCAATGCATCATTTACTAATAAAGAAAATTTACATAATAATTATAACTACTATAATTATTATAATAACCAATGTGCAACGTCCTGAATATTACAATCTATTCTAAATTCTATTAACCACGCTCCGATCACACGGCCATAATAATAATTCATTTATGCATTCCAGCAACTATATAAAGTATTATACATACATAACACATCAAAATATTTCTAAATCTCCACAATAATAACCAAAGTTACCATTTTACCCTTCCTTCAAATTTTTCCCTCATTTTGTCCACCCAAATCAATTCCTACTAATTTTATTTGCTCCCTAACATACCTATACACATTCAAACATACCATAACATGTTAAAATATATCATTTAGAGGCTCAATGAACAGTACTCTAAATTTACCATTTTGCCCCTCTTTCAAATTTTTTTCCATTTTATACATTATTCTATATCCAATTTCATCTAAACATCATCCCTAAATCCATTCCTACACAAATCAACCACCAATCACAAATTTCATAAAAGAAAATTACATTTTCTTACCTTTAAAATATGCTAATTGCTTGATTAAACCTCCCAATACCGTAAAACTACCTAAATCACCATTAAAAATCATAAACCACTTTTAAAAACCACTTTCAACAAATCCATAAATTGAAACTTAATGAAATCAAGAACTTTTACTGTCAAATTGAAGCTCTCGACGCGTAGAACAATTTTTCCTTCTGCGGTAACGCGTTTAATCGGGCGGATTCAAAGATTTTGCTTGATTTTTTTCTAAAAAAATTGAAAGAGAAAGAGAGAAGCACCTCACAGCAAGGAAGAAGAAAAAGTGACTTTTGTTTCAATTTTGAAAAGTTAACCAAACTTATCCAAATCCATATTTTTAAAAATTATACTATTACCCAAAAATATTTCAAAACTTACATTTAGCTCCCAAGAAAATTATGAGACTACCCAAGCTATTTTTATATTCTTTCACTTTAGTCTATCAATTTTAATTACCACTTTTTCTTCTAATTTCTTGTGAAAAGACCATTTTACCCCCAATAAAGAAAATTGGTCACTTTGGTCCTTTTTCATCCTTTATAGAGAAATTCACATCCTAATTCAATTCCACTTTTTCTATATCTTATTTACAACATTTACAAGAGTTCTAGGTGATCAAAATCTGGCAGAGTCCTTCCGACCCTTGACGTAATGACCATTTTGCCCTTTTTAGAAAAATTATCCCTTTTTGTCCAAAATAGAAATTTTGGCATTCTTATACTTATAAAATCTATCTTTCCTTCTAACACACTTTATCACACTAATTTATATTCTTGACATCTAGCTTAATCAATCAAAACTTTATCAAATGACGATTTTACCCTTTTTTATTTCCGACTTCCCAAAAATATACCAACCGCGTCTCGAATTGAAATTAAATATACCAATATAATATTTATGAAATTCTAAGACTTTTTATGCGATCAAAACTCACTTTGGCCTCAATTTTGAGTGAAAAGACTATTTTGCTCTTACCAGACAAAATAACTTATTTAATCGATTTTCACTCGGTCTCCTTCCAATAACTCCATAAAACATTTTCAAAGACAAGAGATAATAAAAATTAGGGTTTATTTATATCTGAGTGTCACAGTGTCATAATGTGTTAAGATTTATTCTAGAAGCCATTTGTATTATTTATTTAAAGGACATTTTATTTTGTGTGAATATATATATATATACACACACTCTAGAAGTCATTTGTATTGTTGGTTTAAGGGATATTTTATTTTTTGTATATATATAGAGAGAGAGAGAGAGAGAGAGAGAGAGAGAGATATATATATATATATATATATAGTTTATAATTAATGAAAGAAAGTGTTCTTTATTCATTTATATTTGTTATTTTCTTTGTGTTGTCATATATTAAAATTAAAATATGTTTGTGAATTGTCTGAATAATTTATTTAATTATTAAATAATATTATTAAAAATGTTCTCTACGTAGATGATATTAAATAGAAATCAGTATTGTATAGTAAATATATTGAATATTTTTAGTGAATATCATGAGATAATATTGGTGCAGTAATGATGAAAATCACATTATTAGAATATTAGTATGAATTAATAGTTATAAAATTATTTTTTAAATGATGATAAATGACATGACTAATAATTTATCATATAATTGTACTAGTATGCGATGCAATCTTTTGACTTTAGATATTATATAATTGTACTAGTATGCGATGCAATCTTTTAACTTTAGATATCATATAATTGTACTAGTATATGATGTAATCTTTTGACTTTAGATATCATAGTCAAATCTAATATGGACGCACATGATTCATATGGTGTATAAGGGCGAGACTATTTATATCTTATATGTTACAATTGGTTTGGTCATGCATTATTTGTATTGAAAATGAATAATGATCAAGATGAAATTTGTTAATTTCATATAAATATAGGATTAGAGGATGCATTAATTCTATACTAATTTAAGTTCCTAAATGAATATCAATAAATGCCCAAAAAATAAATCTCTAGTCAAAATAAATTATAGTAATATAAAAGCATTCATAATGACAAGTTCATGGCATATTAATTAATAATTTGCATTTATATCAGTTTATAATTTTGACATCCCATTAATTCTTATTGGATTAAAATTAGACAACAGAGGAATATTACTTACATGGTATGTAATTTGGATGGATTCAATGAAGTACTTCCTTATTGTAGTTTAGGACTTATAGCATATTGTTAGATGTTAACCATAGTCGTTGAACTTTCGAAATATTTAAATTTAAAAAGTTTGGAACTAATTCACAGCTAATCCATAGTGAATTCACATGGTTATACCAATAATCTAATGAGTTGAAAGATACTGGAGAGAAAAAATATTATTTATAAAAGACTAACATCTTCTGAGATAATATAATAGTTGAAAGAAATATAAATAAATATTATATATATTTATAATTCATTTAAGTATTTAAAAAATTTTCATAATTTTTATTTTTATGTAATTTAATGTAAATTACATGACATATTGATAATAAAGAATATCAAAGAACCTAAATATAAATTTTTCAAAATCTACTCTTAATGATTGATAATTGTCAATAAGGCCTTGAAGATATATTTAATTATTTACTTAATGATTAAGTAAATGTAATTATTTATAAGAATTAAAATGTAATAAATGATAATTATTAGATAATTATTATTTTGTCTTTAGTTCATATTTATCAATTAATTCACTCAAAGGTTAAGTTTATAATTATGGATAAATATCTTAATCATGTAATTCAAAAATAGAAAAGGATAATATAAAAGGGCTAGCTTTACTATTCTTAGTTAAGAAAAAAAAAAAGAAAAAGCTCTTTTTCTCTAAATTTCCCACTTTTCCTTTCTATAATTTGGATGGTTTAGATTGTTGAGATTTCATATATTTAAGACTATTTTTTATTAAATCATCAACCTAGCAACGTAAAAAACTCATCCTTGGTTGATATTTTATACATATATTTGACATATGATAGATTTAAGTATGTGATACTATTCACAGAGAGTTTTCACTTCTTTTCATCAACGAGAATACATTCAGTAGTTATACCAAATTCTAAGAACACAAATCTATTTATTGAGAATACACACTTATTTAAGTTGACAAATAGTTCATTCTTCCTTAAAATGGTCAGGACTTACATAATATGATTAAGGTACTCCTCTACATTCTTATTATAAATTAAAATATTATCAAAATAAATAATAAAAAATTATGATATAAATTGTTTGAATATCTAAGTCATTCTCCTTAAGACAAAAGCTAATGTTTTCTTTTATATGGCCCTTTTGCAACAATTCCCACGTTCCCTCTCAATATATCATTCTCTTTGAAACTTATCTAATAATGGGTGGGTTTGGCAAGTTAGCTCTAGGAACGCAATATAGTATTGTATATCACATATTGGTGGCAATTGTGTTACTTTTACAACTAAATCATTATATTCTACTTATAAGTCTTGAACTTCCTCAAGTACAGGCTGTATAGATTTTGTTTTTCTCTTTTTATAACAAAAAAAATAGAGGTTTTGGCATTCTTCATGTTCTCTACAAACTTGTCCTTTATGAATAAAGAGATTATCTCTCTATTTATGGGTTGCATCAACATCATGCTACATATAAGGATTAACTCTTTTTTTGTGGGTTGCATCAACATTAGATTACCAATGTTGGCATTTCTACAACATCACATAAACGTTAAATTTGTAAGATTTTTCAAAAGACAAAGGTAAGAGATATTGTTAATTTATTCTTGTGTTAAAACCCTTTTTTTAATCCACCCAATGTTGTAAAAGTGAGGATGTTGTTGTTGTTTTCAATTTTAGGTGATTTACAAGACTTTAAGATACCAAATTCTTGCTACCATAGTTCTTTGCTATAAGACAACATACGCTACCATTAACAAAATATTTACATTCAGTGATCTACCTATATTGTGTTCATCTAGGTTGAATTGCTATATATAAAAGCCTTTTCACAACACATACCACCTTATCACCATCTTCCTTAATTACTTCCACCATCTTGTTTACTTCATCATCAGATTACTTATTGTACTCACATTAGGAAAAACTAGCAAACTTGTATATAGAACAATCACTATACTTGTGCTCTATTTTATTATACTTGAAATAATGAATTTCCATGGTTGTTTCTTGCTTGTCTTTTCCCTTAGATTTTGATTTTTTATGTTCAACTTCTTTTTCCTATGAATCTACTATTTTATCCTCGGTGTTGCTCAAGGAGGCCTTGTTGTTTGATACAAACAAATGGCTTATAGGACCTTTTGGTATTCCTTTTGATTGTATGACATTTTCAGCCATTAATGCTAGATTATAAGCTTAGTCAATCTACTACCTAGTTTGCATGGTTAAACAATTTTATATACCATTATTCAATCTACTAATGTTACGGGCAACTTACTAGTCTTTAGTCTTTTTCAAATTACACTTAAAATGTAAACACAAAAGCTTTTTAATACATTGACAACAATTTTGTAATTGTTGAAAGAGGGTTTGTTCATAGCATGAGGTAGAAATCTATCGTTCAAGAGAGCTTTCATTTAGGTCCAATGTTTTATGAACTGTTATCCTCTCATTTGAAGTTATTATTGATAGCACTATCCCTATGCAATAGCCACAAAATCTAATTTTCTTTCTGGTTTAACATGCATAATATCAAAGAAATGTTCCACCTAATAAATCTAATTTAAAAATTATTTTATATCGACAACTCCATTAAAAGTGAGAAGATCAATTTTAATTTTATAAGTATCTTGTTATCATGCCATAAACTTTCTTGGTCGTTGTTCAAATTCATACTCTTCTTCAAAATCCTCTTTTTGAGGCGCTGTGTTCTCTTCTTGCTAGTTCCAAATGCACCTTATAGGTATGAGGACTACTTTGTGGCATAGCTGAAGCATTAATTTACATCTGTCTAATTAGTCTAATGAAAGTTGCCATGTTTCTAACCATTTCTTCTGTATGCCGCTCATTCTTGTAAGTTGATCTACTTAATTATTTCTTGCCCAACCATTTAAAGACCAACCTTTTACACAACATGATGTAGGACAAGCATTGAAGGGTTGTGATTTCATTCACAAAGACACAAGTATTTTATATAGTTAAAAAGATAAAAAAAAAAAATCCAAACTCATGTCTAATGAGAAATAATAATATCTTTTAGACAAACAAATAAGTATACACACACACACACATATATATATATATATATAGCCTCCTCAAACATTAAACAAATAGGAATAAAAATGCTAAAGTAACTAGAATTTTAAAGTAACTTAAAGAAATTAGGAAAGAAATACTAAGTAAAAAATAATAAAAAGTTGAACTTGAACCATATAGGATTTAAAAAACATTACAAAGCATTTGTGTTGAATATGTTACATCATTAGTGTTATCCATCAAAGTGCATAAGAGTTTATTTTTCTTTAATATCAAAAAGGCCATGCATTAGTGTTTTGGGTATCAAGAAAGAAAGAGAGAGAGAGGGAAGGGGAGAAAAGGTTATTGGTAAGAAAAAAGGTAGAGAAGTTTTCAACTTTTGAAGCTTTAAAAATTGGTGTTCTTTTACATTGTAGTATGAACTAATTTCCTTTTGTTAAGGCTATGATGTCTTAACATTATGTTTCAATTCTAATGATCCTTGGTAAACAAAGTTTGTTAATGTATGCTAAGTATCCATCTCTTTGTTTAATGCTTTTAAATACTTGATCAATAGTTAAATAATTTGATGATTATATTGAAACCTAGAGGTGATATATAATATTTGCTTATTTTTATGAATATAATACATAAATTTTATGTATGACAAGTATGTACTTGTATGATTTGTGTAATTATTTTATGTAATTTCATAAAACTTAATGAACTTTTATGTATTTAGATTCTCATAGAGATATGAAGGGTTAATATAATGAAAGTGTAACATCCTCAAATTTCTCAAATTTAGGTATTCCTCTGATACTTTAGTATAATTATTTTTAAGATATTTTATGAATTTTGGATTGAGAAATATATAAAATAATTTTTGAAACCCTAATTAGAGCTATTTTGGCAAAAAAAAAAGGTATAAATAACAGTAAAGGATAAAATTATCATTTCAAACAAGCATCGATGAACCAAATAACAGACGATTGAGTTAGGGGTTGTATTTTAGTTATTATTAGAGGAAAATATAGGTTGGATAACCCTATAATAACAAAAATTGCTAGTTTACCAAAAAAAGATAATTTTATCGAAAAGGACAAAATGGTCAATTAATAAAGGTCACAAGGGTGAGATTGAAAACCCAAATATTCAAAAATATTGAAAATATTGTTAGAAGTATGTAGAAAGAAACGAAATCAAATTTTTACAAGAATGCCATTGAAGAAAAAGAAAAAGGATCAAAATGATCAATTTTCTATCCCAGGGGTAAAATGGTTATTTCATAAAAAAATTTTGAATTTCGGGTCACCAAAATCTGATGGATTTAAATGGAAGAATCTGAAAATGACCTTGGTTTCTCTCTAATTATTGTTAAAGCCTAACAAAATTTTAAAAAGTATTAGGCATGTGTGTAAATAGAAAAAATATTAAGATAAGAGCACATGGTTTCATTCATTTAAGCATATTTTCATCTCTCTCTCCTAGGCATGGAAATATCTCTCTCTCTCTTGTCTTTGCATTTTCTTTGATTTTTTTTTTTAATCAACAAAAACATAAGAAAATCTTAGTTTTTAAGCTTGATTCAAAAAGGAAAAGTTGGTTATTAAGGTGAGAGCTTCATTTTGATACCCTAATTTTAGTTTACAAGTTTGTGTATTGTTAATGGTGGAAATAGGTGGAAAAGAACATTATTTTGGTGGAAATTACATAGTTAAGGTAAGAAATGCAAAACCTTAATTTTTTTGACAATTTAGGGTTTTATGATTTGCTAGTAATTTGGTGGGTTTTGTTGAATATGTGTGTGGTTGAGGTAGTTAAGCATGAAGGATGATAATTTATGCAAAAAGATTGGAAGAATTTTTATTATACATATGTATAGGTTTCGGCTACTATTTATGGGGCTTTTGTACACTTGAGTTTGATATATTTTCTTATGTTTATAGGTGTATAAATGTATTAGGGAATAAATGAAATTGATAAGAATTAGTTTATATGTGTAAAATAGAAGAAAAAATTAAAAAAAAAAAGATAAATTTGTCTAGTTATGGTACTATTCATTTGGTGTTGGATGATCATTTTGGTTAAGTGGATGTGTGTTCGTTAATTGAGTGTACATATAAATGATTGAAAATTGATTGCGTGGAAAAAAATCTCATTGCCAAAAAATGGGTATAAGTGTGAAATTTAAAAGTATTTTTTTAAATAGTTGATTAAATATGTATATATATATATATAGCTATATATATATGTATATATAGAGATATAGAGAGAGAGAGAGAGTTGTGTTAAGTTAATGATTAAGTATTATTTATATTTATGCTTCATTTCGTCAACATCCATCGTCAAAAGAAATATTTTAAAATACCTTTCTGGCATTATATGTTTAATGTAGAGATATATTTATATAAGTGTGTGTGTGTGTGTGTGTGTGTGTGTATAATGGCTTAGGAATATATATATATATATATATGTATGAATTGATTATTATTACTATTATGAATATTATTTTTTATAATTGATTTGGTAGTACATATATTAGTAGGTATTGTGATGCAGCTATATGTATAAATTTATGTAATACCCCTTTCCTTTCATTTCTATTCATGTGGCATATAGTGCCTTGAAATTGTTAAAAAGGTAAAAATCAATGCTTTCTTAAAGTGAAGCGAAGTTTTCATTTGTCTAAAAAATTTATGGAAGTAACCACATAAATAGTAACAATTAAAATAATATATTGTAACATATTGAAATTTCTATACTCTTAAAATCCTATCATGGAGTTATAATACAGTATTTTTGAGAGTTTTGATAAGAGAGGGAGTTGGCCGGTATTCGGGACAGTGTATTGTATGAGTGAAAAATATAGTATTTCATTACCGGTATAAAAAATTTGACGACTGAAGCAAAAAATTATAATTTTTCGTCATGCGTGCACGACTATATAAGCGGGACGGGTCAGAAAATCCGACAATACGACCTCACTTTTTTTCCCCTTTTCTCTCTCTTCTCTCTCTCTTCCCCACGGCTCTCTCTCCTATGAACAATGACTTTTGTTACCCGACCTCAGATCACCTCACCGCCGGTTAATGGAGGACCGCCGGGCTGTCGCGAGTGCAGCATCGCCAACCCTACCCCCATCGACGTCGCCACGCGCCCACACGCACCGCTTAAAGTCTCGCCGACGTGAACTTTGATTGGCGATTCACGGCGGTGCACGATGAGTTGACCGGCACCTCCGACGCGTCTGGCACCATCTTGCCGCCCTCTTCACAGTGGTGTGCCCAATTCCAGCATTTAGTCACTGAATTCCGATGAGGGATGGCTGATCGGGAAGTTGTCTTTCTAACAAGATTTTCGGCGATTGGTGTAGTTTCGGTGGAATTTGAACCAATCAGTGTGCTCTCCGACACTCGTACTTCGACGCGATATGTTTAGATCTCAATTTGGAATGAGTTTCGATGATGATTCGAGGGTCCAAAGTAGATACCTTGAAATCTAAATTTTGAATGCTTCAATTTGTGTTTTGTGGCATATGAACACTATGGACAGTATCCTAACATTGTAAGGATCGTGATGGTATGTTCCGTTCGTGAAACGGAAACTAAAATTTCGTGGGTTAAATATTACCTATAAATAGTGTCATAAACAGTAACTTGCATGTTTTTTGAGGAGATGCCCGTAGCGTATGGAGGAGTATTTCGAACGTGTATACTCTCTCCGAGATAGCTTTTCATCATTCGTATAGGCACTGAGTGTCCGGAGGTAAGATAATATGATATTTAAATTGTGAAAAAATAGATTTTAATATTTATAATGTTTATAATTGCATGAATGTATATCATAACAATGGTTTAAATTATAGAAAAGTCTCATTAACAGGGAATGGACATGATTATACAATTAGAAGTGTTAATATCTGTGTGTTAAATATATATATATAGTTATAAGCGTAATACCATTACCGTCGACCTGCAATGCTATATTAGGTATTCTAAAATACCTATACAGCATTGTATGTCCCATATTTGTATATATATATATATATATTTATATGGTAAGTGCACTTGTATATACATACATAATTATGCCATTGTGATCGAATGATTGAGTAGATGTTGCACTTGATGTTTTGCAATACTATCCGAATGAACATGTGTGTATACGTTAGTATGTTATAATTATTGTGCCGTAGTAAGGTAATGGGTATAGTTTGACTTGTGATGACATGTTGGGATTGCGTGTATTGACGCAATAGATGATAACCAATTAAAATATATTTCTTTGAATTTGTATTAATAGTGATATAGTGTATCCATGTGTTTAGATTGTAATATATTTTCGTGTTTTATCTTGATTGTTTTATGGTGTATTTATATGCCAGAGTGGAATATGTTCTTATGATTTAGTATTGCTAGTCTTACGATAAATCCATACGTAAAAAGTTCTTTTAGAAGATAAGGGCTAATAAATGTGTTCATAGGTAATTGTATTGCCTATTATGAAATTATGAACGTGTATTTTAAAATGTAGGCAAAATGGTCATTTTGTCATGATTAAGTCGACTAAGAATAAATTTGTATGGATAATTGGTATAATTAGCAGTATCATTATAATAAGACTGTGGTGCCCTTCAGGGTATGTTAAACCCACAGTAGTTTCGGATTGATAATAAGACTGTGGTGCTTTTCAGGGTATGTTGAACCCACAACAATGGAAAAATGATAATAAAATCCATGGTGCTCGAGGGGTATGTTGAACCCATGATAGGAAGCAGCTGTTCTCCATGGCGTCCTTGGGTACGTGCAACCCATGGTAGAATTATTTTCCTGTTGGTCTGAGGAACCCGGTGTGGGCGAATGACCACTGTATATATATATATATATATATATTGAAGTGTACGGTAAATATCATAACTACGATCCATAATTTATTTAATTATGACCGATCTATAAGAAAATGAATTCGTGTGCCTACTAGATTCAAACTGTATGGTAGAATACCTCTACCTGCTAAGAATTTCTTGTATTTGTGTGAATAGCGATGAAGTAGTAACACGTTGTGTTTTATTTGGTATTGGAACTGTCCTGGTTTTCTTGTGCAGGTAGGGCAGCTTATATGTATAGGCAAACTCTTATCGAATTCCTACTAGAAATACTATTCATATAGCCATTCATGACCTCCCTTTGTATTCTAGTTTTCATATGTAGAGGAGGGTCTAAAATTACCTTTAATTGCAGTCACAATCGAATTTTTTTATTATGATTGTGAATTACAAAAATAGTTGAAGTCTGATTACACGTTGACAAGTTTCAATTCTTTAAGAGAGAACTTAACCTTGTAGAAAAAAAAAACTAGCATCAGCTTGAAAAAAAAGAATTAGGATTTAAATAAGATAATGGGTTCGGCAATATATAAGCTACCTCACTTCAAGTATATAGAATCAGGTCTAACCCACCGATGTACTTGTGAAATGAAAAGAATATATTTGAGTCCATAATAGATTAAAGGTCATGTGAGATGCTTGAGGATATTATTGAAAAGGCACACTTGGTGTATTGCAGGTCATTCGATATATTAATCTACACGCTTATACGTGTGGTTGAAAATACGGTAAGAATATGATGGTGCAGGAACTATGTTATGAGTTTACGTTGTTATTGTCAATGTACTTTAGCGAACGACTAGGATTAAATTGATATGTGTTCTTATAATAGTATAGTCAAAGTTTAATGTAGGTGACAGAATCCCTAGTTTGGAATAAAGAGTGGAGGACGTGTATTTGAAATTATGGTACAACTGTCAGGTTGTCTTGATTTAGTAAGAATAAGAAGATAATGGAAATGTATGATAAAATAGACTAGTAATGAATTAGTATTGAGATAATAAGGATATGTGGATCGGATATGTATGTTCCATCGTACTCAGTTGGGCTTGTAAGCCAGCTTCTAATTGAGATATGGTGTTAAGACTGTGGTACCCTAAGGGGTAAGTGGAATCCACAACTGTCCTCCAAATGGCCCAGTGGCCTAGAGTAACAACCATGATCCATGGTATTTTTAAGTATAATCGATCACTTGTAAACATAATAAAATTACTATCATCAACCTTCCGAGAGTGGAAATGACTTACAGAAACAGTGTTATCGTTTTTACTAATACCCTCGATTGTATATATATTTAGATGTTTAAAATATTTATATCCTATGGGGGTATTGATTGTGTGCCTAGGATATTTTGATTATTTTGGGCCGAGTGTGTAATTGATATTGTGTGGTTATATCAGTTTCTAATCAGTTCCTCTTTATTTGGCTGCAACATTTAGTTGATATCTATACGAATAACCATATATTGATTTTATATGGTCATGTAGGTGTCCGTTGATAAGAATAGAAATAGGATTTAAACGGACACAGGTGATGAAGCTATGTATTTAGAAAATATATTATTTGAAACTGCATAACATGTGTATGGTATATTATGAGGAGTATTAATCTAGTTGAGATTGTTTATATAGAATTCATAGCTAAGATAGTGCTTAGAGTTCTGGATGATATGACATGATATCTTGTGTACATTACTAAGCATAGGCTTGTCTGTACATGTACATTGATATATGGACATGCATTTACCTATGTGTGTGGAATTGTATGAAATAGTCAAAATAAGCAGAGATTCAGGTAACATGCTCATTCCTTTATTTAAGTATTATATTATTTTACTAAGTAATATGATGTGCTCACCCCTTTGTGGGATTGTTATTTTTCAAGTGATTACGATATAGCGGTAGCGGTTTTGGAAAATGCAATTAAGATAAAAATTTTCTGACAGAGCATAATATATCTAAGGTTTAGGCCATTGTTATGTAAATTTCTTTCTATGTATTCTGGAATATTATTTTTATTAAAATGCATAATAATTGTTTAGAGAAGAAAAAAATAAAAATACTATTTTAGTTGTTACTATTTATGTGGTTACTTTCCATAAATTTTTTGGACAAATGAAAACTTCGCTTCACTTTAAAAAAGCGTTGATTTTTACCTTTTTAACAATTTCAAAGCACTATATGCCACATGAATAGAAATGAAAGGAAGAGGGTGTTACAATTTATTTTATATTGGGATAAAATTATAGAAATGTTGCATATGTGGTTATCAAAATTTTAATAAATTATCAAAATACCCTTGAGTAATAGTAAAAGGTAAATTGGTAATATGGGTATATAATAAATCATAGACAGATATATAAGCGGCCAACATTCTTGTGATGAGATTATTGAATTTCCTTATACTCTGGTAAAACTACTTAGGACGAAATGGAATAATAATTTATTATTTATTGAAGTGCTCTTTAGTGCATGTAGAACCCATAGCCGTCTTTGTGGTATCCAAAATTGTATGTGAAAACCACGACAGTTCTCTATAATGCCTTTAGGCATGTTGAATCCATGATAAGAAGTGACAATTCATCATGGCGCCTCTAGGGGCATGTTGAACCCATGGTAAAACTATGAGTATGCACAATTTATACATATATTGGTGTGTAAGATGAATAATATGGTCATGATCATAATTTACCTAAGTATGACTAATCAAACGAAAAGAGAATACTATAGTAGAAATGAAATAGATAGAGTAAAAAGCGTATAGAGGAAAATAGTACTATACTATAATTATTTGTAATACCCTAATTGGGTTATTAATTGAATTGTTCAGATGGGTTAGTCCTAACTGGTTGTTGTTGTAATATTAGATATATGGGATATGTTATTGTCCTGATTAATGATTATTTGTATGGTTGAAATATTGTGATTGCTAAATTATTTTCTTGGGCTTTATATTTTTTACTGAATAATTTTAAATTACTCACTTTATGATTAAATTGATTTTTAGGTATAGCTAGCAAGATGGTAAAATTGGACAAATCTTCAAGACAACAACATGTTCAGAAAGTTAAGCATAAAAGATTTTTGTTATTAAAACAATTATACTTTTGTTATAAACTGTATTTTTAATATATTGTACATGTTGTAAATAAGTATATATGTTGAATTGTGATAAGTATTTATTTTGATTATAATGAAAAAAAAATTAGTGATTTTTTTTTTTAAATACTTGTTTAGAAGTCATTATATATTATTTAAATGGGTATAAGATTCCTATAGAAAGTGTGTTTAGTATTGCTTAAGAAAGAGTATTAAATAAATCAAGAAATTTCAATTGTCAACATAGATAACAATTAGTAATAGCATAATTTAAAGGAATTAATTCTTATTAGTCATGGCAAAATCATATGTTCTAACTTTTAAATTATTGTGTCGAAAAAACAATCATAGTGCCATAGCTATTTTTGTTTATTTTAGCTCTTAACTTGTTCTTATCAAATTTTGAAATTTTTGATTTGTCAAATCAAATTAGGATTAGGCAAATTTAGTGATTAATAATCTAACAATTCTCAAAGGATGATACTTTACTTTCCATTCTATTATTTACCCAATTAGTATACCTTTTACTTATGCAATAAGTTTTTGATGTCGTTGCCAGTGATTGATTTATCTTTATTAAGATCGATTTTTTTATTTATGATAGCTAGTCACTAAAACATTCCTAACTTTCTTCATAAAACTTCAAACTGTGCAAGGTGTTTTGGGTTGAAAACTAAAGATCAAGAATTTTCTAATGATATTATATTTTTTATTTGATTCCAAGTGTGTTGTTTGTAATGATTAAGGCAAATTATGTCATACTTTTAACAAACAATCAACTTAGAAGATTAATTATACATCCTTAATTTGAACAAGCTTATATGACATATATTACTAGAAAGATCCAAAATTTAGCTTATTTTGATTTAGATTACTTAAAAAAGGAAATCTTTATGGTTTTTATCTTTTATTTTTTTTCACTTAAACAATTCTCCAATCTAGGTACCTTATTTGTTTATATGATGATCAAGGAGTGTTGATATTTTCCTTTAGGTAATGGTCTCGAACAAACTTGGTGAAGACTTAACAAGGGAAAAGGCAAGTTAGGCAAAGCAATAACTTGCCATGGTCGATATTGTTGTAAAAAGAGAGAGTAATCAAGCCTAGTCAATCATTTAAGCAAATAACTTTAAAATTAAGCCTACCATAAGACAAATGACTTAGTAGTTAGTACAATGATGATTTGGGCACTTATATTGCTAAATTCTTGAAGATTTTTGGCATATTCAAGCATAATGGCAAATGACGCTATCAAGTTGACACTTCCCATTCTTAGTGAGGGACAAAACAAAGAGTTAGTTAAATTCACTTCCTCCATGTATAATTAGGACTTGGGATGGGTTGGCTTAGAAATTCTTAGCAAAATTCTTTCCTTCAACAAAAACTACTAAGATGAGAAATGATATTACCACATTTACTCACTTTGGTGTGGAATCATGAAGCATGGGAGGGGTAAAATGATTTGCTTAAACATTGTGTATGCCATAGCTTATCTATTTGGTTGCAAGTTGTCACAAGAATTATGCAAACACAAGAATACTCTATTACAAGCAATCAATAAAGTGACAAGTGAGTATCATTCTTATAGATATTAATTATTTAAGTTCTAAATTACAATTTATATTATACTAGTTTTATCTAAATGACTTGAATAACAAGATAATTTATATTAAAATTACCTAACAACTAAACTAAAATAAGCAAATATGAAGTTTAGAGCAAATAAAAAGTAAGAGTTCTAGGGCATCTGATTTTGCTAAAATTAATTCACAAAAACTTTATTTATTCTTAATAACTAAACTTAAATTCATGACTAATAATTAAAAGAATATTACAATTATTCATTCACATTTTTTATAGTGAGAATAAGACTATTTAAGAATATCAATCCACTAGATTACCATGTGAATTTTTATAATTAGAAAAGTGTTACTTTCATGCCGTGATTACACAAAGTATTCAAGTTTATTTAGGGGGTGATAAACCCAAATTGGTTTATCCTTTATTATCGATTTGGTTCCATTTGTGTCAAAGTAAATCCAAAACTTTTGGTTTGGTTTAAAATATGGCTCAAACAGAACTAAATTGAACCATCCCACCTATGTGTATTCTTATCTTAAATAAACTTCATAGCATTCAATGTAAAAATTAAATCGTAAATAACCTTTTTATGAATCTCACTATGAATTCCATACCGTCTAGACAATGTTCAATTGTCTTCAAACATTAAAAGCAATACAAAACACTCAATCAATGAAAATAAATTTTTATTACATTAAATAAATATAGGTCATAACATTATAATTAGTTAAATCATAACTCTAAAAAATAAATTTGGTCTATCATGAAAAAAAAATCATATCCTACTCATTACATTGAACGTTCTTAACAAAAAAAATTAAAGAAAGAAAGAAAGAAATCAAAACTAAATTACATGCTAAGATGTTGAGATTTTACCTTTTTTTTCAAGCTTTTCATATTTTTCTTCTTTTTGTTTTCTTCTTTTTTCCCTTTGGTAACTCCACTCCTTTAATTTCCAAATCAAGTTATATTTACATATCAATGGAGAGCATTATATACCTAAAAAAGTCTCTAAAAACAAAATGCAAACCATGAACTTTTTACTTGGGAGTGTGAATGAATGACTTTATTGAAGCGTATTAAATTTGAAAATGTTTTTAAGAAAAAGAAGACATAAGTATTCACTTACTAAATAGATAAATAATGGTGAACCAAAATTTCAATACAGTTATAAGAGTATATAATATATATATATATATATAATTTATAATTAGTCATTCATTCATATTCAAATGAGTCATCGAAAAACATTCTTATATCGAATATATAGATGATCTAGTGAAAATCTAAGCTCACCAAAAAATTATCCCTAGATATTTACCCATGGCCCTATTGTTAACATATGGAGACTCACTAATAAAAATTTTTACATATTTATATATAATAAAATTATTGAGTCCATTAGTTAGCATTAGCCTAAATAAGGAGTGCGGTGTCAGACACTTTACTTTATATACTCCTTTATCTCCTTATAGGTAATAAAGAAAAAATAACCACTCTTATATTCTATTTTTAATAAAAAACGAAAGCATATATATCAATACATTATATATCAATATATGTGCACAGATTCACCCGCAATCGAGCATTTATATCAAGTCATAAATCACAAAATTATAAACATATTTTCACACTATATTTCTCAATATATACATCCACAAGTAATGTGCACAATTCTCAAATTATAATTTTTTATAAATCCATTCGTAATTTAATATTTCAAATCAATATTCATAAAACAATTCAAAAATCTAAATTTTCATAATAAAATTAAACATTTAAACTTATTTTATCAAAAAATATTTAAAATAATTTTAAATTTATAAAATATTAATTTTATATCATTGAAAATATTTAAAAACTCTTCTATCTACTTACTATTTATGAGAGGGTCAACACTTCCAAATTTAATTCCCTCATTGTGTAAGATTACTCGTTGTTGTATCATTATCTAAATAAAATTTATTCACTCACAAACTTATTAATGTACTATATTTATTCTAAGTAATATGATTCTAATGCAATGCATGTAATGCATATATTTCCTAATTGACATTTATCGAGGTATTTAGTTACAGTTCTATTCAACATACTAAAATTGTATTATATTCACATCATTCATTTTCTAACTTTATTATGTCGATCTTTTCTAAATAATTTACCACACATTCAAACCTATCTCAAGTTTCTAATACTATTGTCCAATATTCGAAACATATACTAACGTAATATTAAAATTTACTTTAAAAACAATTAAATTTTTGATAAGAAAATTTTATGCTAACAAAATACTTTAATGGTCCTTTTTCCATTACTACACTTAAAATCTTTAATCCAAGAAAAATATTTTTATCAAATACATCACATGAACTCATAAATTTAATATTATACCACACCAATTTCCTTTCCAATTTTTCTCCAATAATTTAACCATTTTAAAAATTCTACATAGTATCACCCATATCACCATTATCATTCCACCTTTTCACCACTTTATATTCATACGCATATGTTACCTAATTCATTTCTTAACACATATTCACAAACTCATCCAATTCACTATAAAATCAAACTAATATATATATATATATATATATACATGTGCACATAATATTGTTACACCAAAAATTTAAATTTTTGTTATTCAAACTTAAATTAATAACAATATATATATATAACTACATAAACCCAAAACATAAATCAAGCACAATTATACACTTATATAAACCCAAATTTCTTCATAAATATAATTTAAGTTCAACCACACATAAATATTCATCAATTTCGATTCTTAAGATTTCTTAATATCTATCCCTAATTTATACTTTCCAAATGACCCTATCATGATTCTAGACTTAAAATAGAATTCAAAAAACTTACCAAAACTTTTTCCAAGCTCAAGTATGCCCTTTTAAAGTTTTCTCCTTGAATTTCTCCCTTTAATGAATTGTAGGTTGAGTCAAGACAATCCTTTGGTATTTTGCTTATTTTTCTTTAATTTTTCTTGCCTAAAACACTTCCTATAACCTTTCTAAGGTATAAAATAGTTCTTTAAGAGTAAATATTCATCCAAGCTAGAGAGAGAGAGAGAGAGAAGAAAGTGGAAGAAAAGTAAAGAATGTTGTAGAAAAATAGTAAAAAATGGGCTTGGGTTTAAATTAAACTAGGTGGACCAAAATGTACGTAGCCCACCATAAAAATTATCCTTAACTAAGGTTTTATTTAGCCCATCTATACATTATCTTTATCCAAAAGTAAAATTTCAAAAATAGGTTTGAAAAATAGCCCACCATGAAAAGGTTTTATTTCATCATATGTTCTTGAGAATTTTGAAAACTTGCAAAAATAAGCAAAATCTTCATTTGAAAGTGATAAATTCTATCAGAAACTAACTAAATATTAACTTGATGATATCCAAAATGTAAAAATCACTTATCAAATACAACAAAACTCAAAATTTTGCTAGTCCTTAAATAAAACAAAGAACAGTATGAC
This sequence comes from Khaya senegalensis, assembly GCA_032402905.1. Lineage (NCBI taxonomy): Eukaryota > Viridiplantae > Streptophyta > Magnoliopsida > Sapindales > Meliaceae > Khaya > Khaya senegalensis. Next base: position 2,975,785 of record CP135544.1, read on the forward strand.
CACTATTAAATAAGTGATAATTTGGTTTAACTAAAAAAATGAGCCTCTAAAATTTTATCTAGATCATAGTAAAAGAATAACTTTAAACATCACATATGTATAGAAATCTAACTCAAGTACTGAAATTTTTTCCCTGTCATAGATTCTTGGAGTTTGCGTGTGTATAAAACCTTTTTCACTCAATTGCTCGCAATTAAAATACATTTAAGCAATTTAGTGTACGCACATTGATTTTAAACTTTAGAATTTCATAAGCTTACTTTTCTTGTCACTCTCCACTAATATTGATAAAATATAAAATTAAGGATCTTTAAGACATTATCAAGCTTTAATATATGGCTAGGATAATGTATAACTTAAATCACTCTATGCACACAAAATATTCCAAGATCTTTTTGAGTATCAATCTTGCTTCAAATAAAACTACCTTTCTTTTGCCCTTGGCTTCCCCTTATCCGCTTTATTTTTTTGTCTAGATTAACATTTTTCTATAATCTCAAATTTATTTCCTTTTGCTATAACAAAAAGGTGTAGATTTTTTCTTTTCTTTTTTTTTTTTTCTTAATTGCAAATAACTCCATTCTTTTCTCTCAAAATCAAACATACCCCAAAATATTTTTCTAAAATTATTATATGCTTAGGGATAATAATTTGAAAATTTATTCACAATATAAATTAAATTTGTTAGTAACAAAAAAAAGATAAATAATGTCCAATGGGCTAGACTAGGGGGTAAATACAACATAAGATGGATTTGAAAATTTTCAATTGTTTCAAAAATAGCCTAAATCTTATTCTAAGCTTGGTACATCCAAACAAAATAATAATTTTTAATTTAAAATTATTTAAAGATTACTTAGTAACCCAAAATCACGATGAAAGTTAATGAATCGTTAAATTAAATAAAATTAATGTTTGAATAGAAAAATCACTACTAGCCTAATAGTAGTTTGTGGCCCATCCCTCTATAGTTAGGAACATGTTTTCTTCTTAGTTAAAAAAAAAATATTGGTTAGTTTTAATTAGTTAATGATTCACTTGACTTTAATTGTCATTTTAACTCTTGTTATCATTTAATTTTTATTTTAAAATTGTTTAAAATATGACTTAGTAACCCAAATTTCATAATGACAGTAATGAAGCATCAAATTAAATAGAATTATCTATTTTACAAAAAAAATCACTACTGGTCTAACAATAGTTCATATCCCATCCCCTTGTAGTTAGGAACATATATCCATCCAATTAATTAGAGAGAGATATGGCTTAGTTATGTGTGGTTAATGATTCACTTGACTTTAATTATCCTTTTTAACTCTTTTTAAAATTTATTTTTTATTTAAAATTGTTTAAAATATGACTTAGTAACCAAAATATCATAATGAAAGTTCTTTTTAATATACATGTATGTGTTAGTGTTGTTGCTACCCTAATGTATTATGACTATTTAAAAGAGATGAGTCTGGTTAAGTTCCCAAGACCAAAATACCCTAATATTGGCCCTAAATCTTCAAAAGCTTTTGAAATTTAAAGAAATATGACGTGGTAACCCAAATACATACACACGTGTGTGTGTGTTGGTGTTATATGTCACGGGTTAAATCATTACCTTATCTCTAATAAAGTGTGCAAAATTCACGATTATAAAACCTACAAATTTTTCTTTCTTATTCAATGTGGGATTTTGTCATATTCTTTTTTACCTAATCTTATGACGCCTTCATCACAATGGGGCTCACTACATATCTGACCTACTTTACCTCAAGACTTATAGACCCTTCATGAAATCGGAATGTGTTTGACTTTGATACCATTTATTAGAGGTTGGATTATTATCTTCTCCCCAAAAAAATATGTCTAATAAGGTGTGTAGAACTCATCCCTATAAAACTCAAAAATTTTTCTTTTCTATTTAATTTGAGATTCTGTCACGTAATGCTACACTATGACCATTTAAAAAAGATGAGTCTAGTTTGAACCATTTAAAAGAGATGAGTCTAGTTTGGACCATTTAAAAGAAATGAGTCTAGATTTGGTTTCAAAACCAACATATTAGAAGATTGGTTAGGACTCTTCAAAAGGTTTTAGAATTTAAAATCGTTTATGTATATTCTTAACCCATTTAAATGTAAAACCACGTTAAAATTGTTATTAGAATAATTAAAACTATTTTTGAGATAATAAAAGTTATTTAGAAAAAGTTATAAAAATTAATTTAAATTATCTTGTCCTACAGTAAATTTTTTAAAATTATGAAAGAACTATATTTTAAAAATTGATTTTCAAAATCAATTTCATCCTTCCATAATATTAAATATATAAATTATCCTTCATTAGATTATTAATTTTGAATTCTAACTAAAAATTAAATTATTGAAACTTATGTAAAATTCTTCCTTTGTATTATTTTTTTCTTTTTTTCCTATTACTTCAAAGCATAATTCATGTCGTCCCACCATCATTGTGAGTATGTAGGGTGAGACTCAACTGGGCTGTAGCCTAACTAAATACCTAACAAATAATTAAATTACTTATAACACTAATAGTGTGATTATGTGCATGTATACATACACGCACACACACACAATCACATATGTATCTAATCAACTCAATAAAACTTACTAATTACATATTTTATCTTATTCATCTTCTTAAATTAGTTTAACTTAAATAATTTGTATTTTTTATTCTAATAATGTAGAACCGGTATAAAATTTCTTAGAATTACGTAGTTGCATTATATTTTTATTTATGACCCATTTATGACATATAATGCATATAAAAGCATTTAATCAAGTATATGTTCATTTAGTCGACATTAAATCGAGGCATGTAACGTTATATGTATTTTATGTGTTACTTATTTAATTTATTTTTTTATTTTTTAAATAAAATTAAAAATTTATTTTTCCTTAGACAATGGTATGAAAAATTGTTATAAATTTCAAGATTATTTTAAAAAAAAAAATTCATTAAATTAAGGGCAAAATTATAATTTTTTTTCTTTATTAATTTAGGCAACAAATAAATATTTTTATATATGTCCAAATAGCTATGATTGGTGGATAAAAAGTGAAGCAAAGACTTTTGTCTTAAATTTCCTTGCTAGCTGAATTTTACCCCATTTTCTCTCATTCTTCTAACTTCTCCAAGCTTCCACCATTTTTCATCTTCTTCCTTCTTTTTGCCTTCCATCATCCACTATTGATGAACTACCAAAACAACATAGAAAAATTTGTAGAGAAATTCTATAGTCATAGACAACCAAAGATCAAACTATAAAACCTAAAAAAACACTTGATTTTCAATTAGTTTTATTGAAGAGAAAATTTAAGAAAAAGGATTTTGAGCTTAGGAAACTTATGGCGAGTTTTTTAAATATTATTTATGCTTAAAATTATGTTAGAAGTCTATTAAAAACATGTTACAATTTTTAATTTAGGAAACCCTAAGTAGTCAAAATTAGTATATATGTGTATATGTTTTTTTGGTTTGAATATATAATAAAATTGATGCATATATGGATATAAATTAAAAGGTGATTTATGTTAAAGGTATGAATATTAATATGTCCTAATGTTTAATAAATATGAGTTTATGTTTGGTTGTATGAATTAACGAATTTTAATAATATGTAAATATATGTGACATGTGTGGGTTAAATTTGGTTAAATTAGTTCGCATGATTCCTAAGCCATCTTGAATGATTTTAATGCATGAGAATAAATTGAAGCAGTGTTATAAGTGTAGGAAAAAGTATGGTGTAAATTGGTATTGAATTGTATAATTTATAAATTTTAAAAATTTATAATTATATATAATCAAAAATTAAAATTTGTGATTATTTTAATACTAAAATTTAATATATAAATTTTTATATTTTTAATTTAAAATAATGTATATTTTTTGTTGTCAATGTATATTTAAAAGATTAATATATTATGTATAAGAGTTTAGAATTAATTAGTTAAAAATTTGGTAAGAAACAAAATTTAAAATATTAAAAATAGAATGAGTTTATATTTTTGTGTGTGTGTGCGTGTGTGCAAATATATATATATATATATATTAATGCAATGAATAAAAATTTATATATTAATATTAATATCTTGATAAGCGTAGATTAGGGATATATGCATCACGTGCATTATATTCATATCACATTTTTATATTTTTAGTATATTAATATCATGCATATATAAAATGTTATTTAGGACCTAAAACTATTAGAAGAAATCTCACTCAATACAAAGACTAATTTTAGAAGTGATTATCCTCCCATAAACTGTGAATAAATGGATGTATTTTTAAATATTTTTTCAATGATATGAATTAAATGTTTTATAAATATAAATTTATTTTTAATACTTTCTAATAAAATAATTTTTAATATTTTCTAATAAAATAAATTTAAATATTTGATTATTTTATAAATTTAAATTTGTGAATTTTTTATGAACATAGATTTGAGATATTAAAGTAAGAGTAGATTTATAAAAAATTATGATTGAGAATTGTGCACATTACTTATGGACATATATATTGATGAATATAATGTGAAAATATATTTATGATTTCATAATTTATGATGGTGTAAGTGCCTAATTATGGGTGCATATATGCACATATATTGATATATGATACGTTGATATATGCGCTTTTCTTCTTTACTAGAGTTAAAATATAGAAATGGTTATTTTCTCTTTATTACTTATAAAGGGATAAAGAAGTCAACGTCAGATAGCAAAATGTTTAATATCATACTCTCTATCTGAGTTAATACTAATGAGTATGTTTAATAATTTTACTTTATATATATGTGTGTGAAAATTCTAGTTAGCGAGTTTCAATATGTCAACTAGAGGAGTTACTGGTAGATGTTTGAGGGGATAATTTTCAAGCGAGTTTAGATTTAATTTGAAACATCCATGGTATAATGCCCTAAAAAAAAATAAATAAATATATGAATATTATAAAATATGCGAATATTTATCAGCATTTGGGAGAACTAAATTGCAAGAAAATTTAGATGAAATTATCTATTTTTTAAATATGTCTAGTCCAGGTATAATTTTAAAATGTTTTGGAGTTGTTTTGTAATTGTTAGAAAGTTTTCCTATAAATACCTTATCATTTTCAGAAATTTTAAATCTGTCTCACTTTTCTCTCTCCTCTTTATTCCGACCACCGTTTTGACCAGTCTCTTTCCAACCTCTAATCGACACCATTTTTGGACCACACACTCTTTTTGATGTTGTCGTTCCGTCACCACAAACTTACCTCAATCTGATTTCTGACGAGCTGACAAATCCAGTTTAAAATTTTAAAAAAATTTTAATTTAACTTCTCAATCAACTCCAACCTCTTATTAAAAAATCAAATATATCAGTGAACTTACCTCAACAAGTAGAACAAATTAATCAGAGAGCTTAGGCCTAAAAGTCATCGAATTGTTGTCGAAAAAGTCGCTGAAGTAACGATTTTTTGGCTAAATCTTTAGCAAACGATGCGTCGGATGAAAATATGGATCGCACCATTGGATTCAAGATGTTAAAATCTATAAGACTTGTGGGGATTCACTACTCGAATCATCGAATTTTGAGTTGCCAGCATCATTGATTGACGTTGGCCGATGAATTGACCAGTCAATGGTCAACTGTCGGTTAACCCTCCTATTTTAAGCCTCTTAAACATCACTTTCGACCTCGGAGACATATGTTGGATTCGTTTTGATTAAAGAAAGTCAATTATGAGCTCAAAATTTTCAAATGACTTTTTGAATCTGAATGCACATAAATCGATATGATTAAGGTAAGAATTCTATCATTTACTTAATTATTTATTTTTAAAATATAAATTAAATATATAAATATATATATATATATATTTTTATATATTTATGATTATAATTATGACTTGAAACTGAATTTAAATTGTTAAAAATTTAATTATACATTTTTACGAAAAATATTGAGTAGCACATTTTACAATTATAGTATGTCGAATTTGTATTGAATTAATTATTTTATCTTGAAATATCTGTATGGTGAATTTATGAAATAAATTGATTTGTTGAATAGTATATATGGTGGTTTTATTGAATTTTATATTGTTATATTACATGAATTTTTAATTAAATGTTTTATATTACTTATATATTGATATGATAGTGATTAGGTTTTGAACTAGTATATAATGTGTGTGTGTGTATATGTATATTGAATATATTTATACTTACAGTTTGTAGCCTATGATAGGTCATTGTGAGGTATAAGTGAGTGAAAGTTAAGTAGAATAGGAATGATAGATAGATGTGGGTGCACCCCCTTAATATATTTTGTATTAATTTAATTTAGAGGAAATTAATGATACTTATTTTTATTATATGTATATGCATATATATATATATATAGTTGTATAAAGTATAAATTTTTAAACTTTAGTATCATCAATGATTTTATTGAAATTGGACATGTACAATTTTTTTAAAAAATTTAACTATTCATACTTTTGGGTCAAATCAATTTAGGTAAATGATATTAATTCTTATTAAGTACTGTAATTTTGGTCACCCCTTCTTTTTTTCCCTTCAATGATATTTTTTTAGCATATTATGAACATCGAGAAGCAAGTAATACATTTAAATACTAAGGGATAAAATGAGCAAATTTCTAATCACTAGTTAATGGTACATTTCTATTAACTTTTATTTAAATTATTAAATTTTTAACTATGGGATAATGCATAATTTATATGAACCACTAGAATTTTAAATTATTTATTTTTTTAAAACAAAGCAAGAGTTTATAGTCTTGTATAATTTAATTAGATTTATTTATTTATTTATTTATTATTTTTAAATATATTTCAAGATCCTGAGGTACTCTTTAATCCTTTGAACTATTGAATTTTGATGTATTTGTTAGAATTTTGCCTTTTCTAACTTAACAATTACTAACTCTAATTTGAGGCGTGATAATTTGATATCAAAGCATGATTTTACTTTCCTAGGGATGCGGTACTTAAAAATCAGAATTTTAAAATTTAATTTTATTGATTTTAATTATTTTGGTCCATATGCATCATTTTACTAATAAAAAAGCCTTCGACTTGATACATTAATATAATGAATTCAATTTAGTGTTAGTATCTAATATAGTTGATAGACCTTCAATATATGAATTGAGAATTGAATGAAAATAGCTTGAGTCTAAATTTTATAATTTATTATTATTAGTATTAGTTCTTTTAGATACCTTGTTAATCATTAAGAATTATTTGAGGATCTAGCATTCTTCTAGTAAATTTATATTTTAAAATAGTTAAATAATGTGAGTGAAGTTTTTGAATGATTATGTGATTGAAAAGATATCAATTTGCAGAATTCTCTAAGTTGAGGTATAATTTATAGGCAGTGCATTAGTTAGACATATTAATAGTATGGATCATGACATGATCCAAATGAAACCTTGAATCGTTTGTATATAATATATAGATGTATTATTTTACTATTGATTTTGCAGTTCTACAGATTTGATTATAAGGTATTATAAGAATTGTTTATTATCATTTTATGATGATTTATTCAACATGTCAATTGATAATAAATTTATTATTCAATTTTCTTAAGTTGAATAATAGTATTATTGTGATATCATAAGTTACGATACATTAAAGGAATAAATTTTATGGACAAATGCTAGTGGTAGTTAGAAATTATCTCGATATATCATAAAAGCTATATATTAGCAACTATTAAGAAATTTGGAGTTGTCTATAAAAAATTTTGTATGTAATGTTACGAGGATTTAAGTATAATACTATTCATTGTATGAACAAAGGTTAATAAAATTTAGGAAGTAAATTTATTATTTTAAAAAAAAGAAAAAAAAAGAATGGTCTAATCTTGTTGCAGGCAAGGAATAGTCAAAAATTATAAAGAAAATGTTTAATATTATAAGAGATATTTTGAGGTACATGCTAGATATAAATTTAAATACGGGATTATTGGATTCTCAATTTGATTGATTTAACTATGATATGTAATTTAAGTTTAGTATCATCCTTGACATTGATTGATTGTATAATTATTGAATTGCATTTAGATATTATGACAAGGAAGTTATGTTTCAAGAAAAGAATAGAAAGTTAATAGCATGTGAATTTTGTTCACATGTGAAACCTCTTAGTTTCATTTTAAAACTTGTTATACTGGATAAAGGAAGTTGGAGAGTTTAAATACTTGTATTTCATTCAAGAAAAGTGAGTTATAAGTAGATGAATCCCTTCTATATTATAGTTGGCACATTTCTCGATATATTTTTTAAAGAATTGTTTAGGTTGCAAATAAATACGATGATAGAGTTTTATATTTATTTAATTTTATCTTCAATTTTTATATATTTTAGTATCATATAATGTTGACTAAATTAATGAAATTGCGAAAGGGATTAATACACCCTGATGTTTCTATTTGAAGAACCGTGGTGTTATTGACCAATAAGCATGACGATTTCTTGTGACTATGCACTAAATATCTATAATTGAATTGAGTTACTATTTAAATTGAATATTCATTATTACGGAATAAATAGCTTTTTGACTAAATTGAAAAAAAAATTTTGATGAAATTACATAATTTTGAAATATTTCTTATTGAAGTATAATTTTAAAAATGTTTAGGGTCATTTTATAATTCTCATAAAGTTTTCCTATAAATACTCTATCATTTTCAAAAAATTTAAATCTGCCCCACTTTTCTCTCTCCTCTCTATTTTGGCCACTGTTTCGACAAACCCCTTTTCGATCTCTGATCGACACCATTTTTAAACCACACAATCTTTTTAATATTGTTGTTCTACCATCATAAATTTTACCTCAATCTAACTTTTAATGAGTTAGCAAATCCTGTTTAAAGTTTTAAAAATTATTTAACTTAACTTTTTGGTCAACCTTGACCTCTTATTGAAAAACTGAGCATACCAATGAACTCACCTCAATGAGTATAACAAAATGATTTGAGAATTTGGATCCAAAAGATGCTAGATTGTTGCCGAAAAGTCGTCAGAGCTATAACTTTTTGGCCCGATCTTTAACGAATAGTGCTTCGAATGAAAAAACAAATCATACCAATAAATTTAGAAAATCAAATTTATAAGACTTGTGAGGATCCACTGCCTGAATTGTCGGATCTTGAGTTGTCAGCGTCGTTGACCAATGTTACTTACAGAGTTGACCGGCCAACAGTTAACCCTCGATCAACCCTTCCGTTTTGGGCCTCCCAAACATCACTTTCAAACCTGAAGATATCTGTTGGACTTATTTTGATGAGAGAAGGTCAACCATGAGCTCAGACTTTTTAAATCTAAACGCACATAAATCGAGACGATCAAGGTAGGAATTTTTTCATTTACTTGATTGTTCATTTTTAAAATATAAATTGGATATATAAATGTATATACATTTTCATATATTTATGATTATGACTTAAAATTGAATTTAAATTGTTGAAAATTTAATTATACATTTTTACAATAAAATGTTAAGTGACACGTCTTATAATTATGGCATGCCAAACTTGTATGAAATTAATTATTTTACCTTGAAATATTTGCATGGTGAATTTGTGAAATAAATTGATTTGTTGAATGGTATATATGGTGGTTTTATTGAATTTTATACTGTTATATTGCTTAAATTTTTAATTAAATATTATATATTACTTCTATATTGATATGATAGTGATTAGGTTTTGGACCAGTACATAATGTGTGTGTGTTTATATAAATGTATATTAAATATTTTTATAGTTATAGTGTGTAGCATATGACAAGCTTTTAAAATGTATAGGTGAGTGAAAGCTGAATGGAGTAGGAGTGGTAGATGGATGTGAGTGTGTCCTTTCAGTATATTTTATATTGATTTGATTTAGATGAAATTGATGATACTTATTTTTATTGTATGTATATATATACGTATATAATTGTATAAAGTGTAAATTTTTAAATTTTAGCATCATCAATGGTTTTATTGAAACTGGACATGCACAATTTTTTTAAAAAAATTTAAATATACAAACTTTTAGGTAAAATCAGTTTAGATAAGTAATATTAATCCCTACTAAGTACTGTGATTTTACTTACCCGTCTTTTTTTTCTCTACGAGTATTTTTTTTTAACATGCTGTAGATATCAAGAAGCAAATAATACATTTGGATATTAAGGGATAAAATAAACAAGTTTTCAGTCACTAGTTAATGATACGTTCTTGTTGATTTGTATTTAAATTATTAAATTTTTTACTATAGAATGATCAATGATTTATATGGATTATTAGAATTTTAAATTATTAATTTTTTAAAAATAAAGTAGGAGTTTGTATAGTCATGTATAATTTAATTAGATTTATTTATTTATTTATTATCATTTTTAAATATATTTCAAAACCTTGAGATACTCTTTAATTTTTTTAATTATTGAATTTTGACGTATTTGTTAGAATTTTGACTTTTATAACTTAACAATCACTAACCCTAATTTGGGACGTGACACACAAAAATAATTGTAAAAATGAATTCTATTTATTATTTGAATATAAATGATTAATTTAAATTTTATGAATTATATATTTTTAATATGATACTTTTACTTCAATCTTGAAATTTTAGTTAAATAGTAATTTTAATTTAGTCAAAAATAAATTATTGATATGTTTTTGATTGGCCGCTCACTACTACTTTCTTATTTTATATATAGATATTGAATAATTTTAATTTAAGACTATAAAATAAAATTAAAAATGAATCTTTATGATATAATTTCATTATTTGTTTGAAGATATTTGGTTCATAGCATTTTTCTTCCGCGGAAATTTTTATAAATATAACTCTTGCTAACAACGATGCACAATTTCATTCATACAAATTACCTTCTATAATTTCCCTAAATCATCTTTAAAAAAGAGAAATAGATGGAAAGTCAAATCTTCAATATAACATTTTGTCATTAAATATCCTATAAACCTAACAAATCTTCAATATAAATAAAAAGAAAAAAGAAATCCAAATTTCAGAAATGATATATTATTAGTGACGATTATATAAAGATGGAAAGTCTTGACATGCCATTAAAATTCCACCCTTTTTTCTTTTAACAACTTTGACTTCATTACAATTTTATAAATGTACATATTTTGCACCATACTTGAAACAATGATACAATGATTGGGTTATTACAATAACTAAAGTTTCCTAAAAATTTTCTTTTATTGTATATTTAATAAATTTTGTGTTAGTTTATAATAACTTAAGAAATATAGGATAAAACATAATATATTAACAAATAACAAAAGTCTTTGTAATTGAAAAAAAAATCAAATTTAAATTTAGATTATTATTATTATTATTATTATTATACAAATTTATGCAGACATATTAAAAGTCGACTTGAAATTGTTATATATTTTAAAATAATCTATTTTATATGCTTAAAAAATAATCGGTTACAAAGATAATCAGTTAACTATTAGGTGAATTTTATTTTCAAACAGTGATATTAGTTTCACAAATAATTTTTATAAATTGATAAATTTTATTGTTATAATGTTGTAATAATGCAAAATGACTAAAATTTACGTAAATTTCAAATAAAAGATATTTTTACTTTTAAGTGTTTGCCTTTTATATATGTAAATAACTAAAATGCATATAAAAGTAAATTAAAATTAATTTTACTTAAATGTTTATTTTTATAACTAATTTTTATTTTTTATGTTTTGCAACCTTTAGTTAATTTTTTATTTTTCAATCTTAACATAATTTATAGTAAAAGAATATTTTTAAAAATTGTAAAATATTAGTAGTAACTATGCAACAAAAAGAAATAAAAGAAAAACCTCACTGATAACTTTGTTTATTAATTAGATTTGATTATTTTTAAGGTTAATTTTGAATTTGTATATTTATATTATGATATTTTTTTGTTAAAAATAATTTTTAAAAATAATTAATAAATAACTAAAATAACTTTTGGTTGTTCAAAATTACTTTTAACTTTTTGAACAACAATCTCAAATAGTTCTAATATTTGTATACAATAGTGTTTATATTCTTAGTATTTTTGTAAACTTTAATGAGATTTAAATATGTAAAATAAATAAATAAATAAATAAATAATCATAAATGGAGATCAACCCAACAAAGGTTATGCGAAATGGGCCACCTTAAAAAAGTTAATTTGGAGTGGGTTTGGTGGTCCAACGGCAGGCAGACAAAATTTCACCCCCGTACATTCACAGTTTCATTTCATAATTTATCTCTTATTCCACGTGCATACACGCGCCTCTAAAGTGCCGGTAGCCAAAAGGCGTAAGCTTTTTCTTTTTTCTGGGCAATAATAAAATGGGAAGATAGAAAACAAAACGAAGTGGGGAGGATTGGAGAGAGATTCGTTGAATGGGAATCATGTGCCAGCACATCCGGTTGCTCGACACGGGTCACCTCCTTGGGTATGTGGGACCCAACACAGGAGAAGAAAGTCTGATGTGTAGGACCAACACTATCTCTGTTTTGTGACAGACTAACGAGGAAAGCGAGAAAGAGTGAGCCAGTAAAACGTACGCTAGTACGTCATTATTGCGGCAGTTTGTTTGGCGGAACAAGGAGGTGACGTGTCGTTCAGGAAGGACCAACCGGGGAAAGCCACAATTCCGGTTGCGTGAGAGGCTACATTGGTTATTGTCATATATGTCCCTAATATTAGATGTAATTTCAGTTAAATAGAGAGAATTATAAAAAAGACATTTATTTCCCCTCTTAAACCATTCTCCTTACTCTCACTTAATAGATTAATACACTAACAACTAAATTTAATTTAATGTGATAATCAATAGCTTTAAAGATCTATGCAAATAATAATAAGAAAACATGTTTGTTATATAGTTTTCTTTTAAACATATCTAATAATACACTATTACAAATTCATTTCAATGTTTCTAAAATTTAAATTTTTTATTTACCAAATCTCAAAATTATTTGTAAGACATGATGTATGAATTTGAATCAACCTAATGTTGATTCTCTGCATTATTATACAAATACATCATTGGATTCTCTATAAATGGCTAGTGTAATTGAAATTATTTTAAATAAATGAGTTATTTGTGAATATTTTATTTAAGATCTTTAAGCTATCAAAACATAACTTAGCTGCAATGCATGACAAATTATATAAATATGGTTCTTTCAGTGTTGGGAAGGTTTTTTTTTAATTCATCTTTTGTTTAATTTTATAAAATTAAATGATACTACATATGCTTGTTTTTAGATGTTGTATGTTTACTAGTTATTATTTTGGCTATGTTTGTTTTGGTGAGATTAATAACATATTCTCTCTAAAATAAATAGTAGCATTATTTTTCTTGTATATAATTAATATTTTATTTTAATTCACGATCTTATATGGTCTTTGATTAATATTCTTCCCATATTAATAATTATTTTAGTGTTTATATATTTGTATATATGAAAACAAAGCAAGAGAAGTGATAGTTAAATTTTGATCAAATTAATTGAGGAGAAGGTTTGCGGAAAATAACATTTTAGTAAATTATTAAAATCTATTTTTTCTAATCATTAAATCTTTCGTTAAGAAAAATGATGAAACTTATATTTTAAAAGAATAAAATAATAATTACATAAAATTTTTATTGATTCAGAGCACTAGAGCGGGATCAAGAGGAGAGGTGAGTGAAATTCTTGTCATTAAATTAAAATATTAGAAATTATAAGGGTGGTATATGTTAATAATCACCGTATATTGTTTGCCAAAATGTTTTGCTTTTATTATAGACTAGGAGTAAAATTATAAAAAAATAAAGAAAAAACATAATACACTAGTTATATTGTTAATTATTGTATCTAAATAAATCAAAGATACAATTTATATTTAAATTTTTTTAAAAATATTTATTATTTATAAAATAAAAATTATGCCACCAAGATAAGGTTGTACTGATTTATTAACAATGTTTTAAAATTATTGTTCAAAATCAAGTTATATTTTCAAGATATAAAAATCTTTTATTAAAAAAATAAAAAGCATTTGTGTTTATTTATCAAAATTGAATTTTAAATATAAAATAATAAATTTATGTAATTTAAAAATAATGCTTGTTTTAAAACAAAAAAAATATTATAATCAATGGTATTATGCATATAATTTTTATAAATTTATTTGTATAAATAACTGCAACATTATTGTTGTAATGTCACATATCTATTATTTTTATTAGAGTTAAAAAATAAATTATATAAAATATAATATTATTATATCAATATATTACTTTTGTAGATAATATATACATTAAAAATTACAATTAGTCAATGAACAACCTGCAACCATTACCAATAACCAGTGTCATTAACTACAACAGACTATAGAGTAGATTATAACATAAAATTAAAAGAAAAAAAAAATGTAAAGAAAGTTGTTTAGCCTTGGCACCTGAGCTTCTTTAAATAACATACAGAAGTCTCCCAAGTTTTCAACACATAATTAATTAAACAGCTGCTATCAAATTTATTCACGTTGACAAATATAACATGATTTTTTGTGAACAAAAATATCCTGTATTCAAGGAACTGAACATGCGTAGTTGATCATCAATGTACCTTAGTAAATACTACTCCTCCGTTGTCCTCTTTCTCTCTCTCTCTCTTCTCTATTTTTCTCTGGTTTGTGCCATGACTACTACCATTCCACACACCAACACACATATATAAATTATGTTTCAATAACAACTTTTCAAAATAGGAACGTGGGACTTGTGCCTACAATAAATAAAACAAGAAACACAAATTTTATGGATATACATTTACACAATGATTTAATATAAAAGGATTAACCGTAATGTTTAGTCAATTTTCTAAACAAGACCTACATGTCATGTTGTATAATTTCTTACGTAATAAAAGATATATTGAAAAGGGGGAACGGCGCTAGACAAAAGCCCTTTCCATGAACCCTCGTTGAGAAGCTGCCAACTGGCACATCCTACAGCCACGTTGCACATTTTGCTGTGGACATTTCCTCTATGACCTGGCACCCACTTGCCACCCCGTCCTCCTTTTCACTAAATAAATACCCCTCTGTTTTACATCCATTTGGTCTCTCTTCAATCCCCTCTCGTTTTCCTCCATCGCAAATACAACACAAACACAAACTCATAACTCTCTCTCTCTCTCTTTTTTTTCTTCACTTTCTTTGAATTTCTCTCTCCTTTTCCACCCATTTTCTCGAGAAATTTTACAGCATTATAATGCCAGGGTTTGGTGGTGTAGAAACTCCTAGTGGTGACCCAACGGAGAGCCCCGATCAATCCAAAGACTTTTCTTCCCGAGATTTGCGTGATCAGCTACCTTCTTTAATGTCTTCTTGTTATCCTATCACTCTCAAGGTATTTAAACTTTAGACAAGTTAGACGTAGACGACGAATTCTTTTCTCTTTCTTTCGAGTCAAACAAGAGTCATGAGTCAGTTGATTCTTGAATTGACTGACCATTTTATTTTTACTCTTTTCGTTCATGCAGTTTATCGACGTCCGTTACCGAATCAAGATTGAGAACAAGATCAAAGGCCGTAGCATCAGATGTATGTTTAAGGATGGAATAACATCTTCTGAACAACAGAGATCGACGGCTACGATTGAAGAAAGAACGATTTTGAATGGAATCACAGGCATGGTTTCTCCAGGAGAAATCCTCGCCATTCTTGGCCCGTCCGGCAGCGGTAAATCAACGCTTCTCAACGTGTTAGCGGGGAGACTCCAAGGACAAGGCTTCACCGGAACAATCCTGGCTAACAACAAAATACCTACCAAACACATAGCAAAACGTACCGGATTTGTTACCCAAGATGACGTCCTCTACCCCCACTTAACTGCTCGTGAAACCCTAATTTTCTGCTCTTTGCTTCGTTTGCCGAAAACATTGTCAAAAAAAGAGAAGATTGCCATAGTTGAGTCAGTGATAACCGAGTTAGGTCTAACGAAATGTGAAAACACGATAATCGGAAACAGTTTTATACGGGGTGTTTCAGGCGGTGAACGAAAAAGAGTAAGCATAGCTCATGAGATGTTGATAAACCCTAGTTTGCTTATTCTCGATGAACCCACATCGGGTTTGGACTCGACAGCCGCGCACCGGTTGGTCTCAACGTTGGGGTCGCTAGCTCAGAGAGGAAAGACGATTGTGGCCTCCATACATCAACCATCGAGCCAAGTTTATCAGATGTTTGACTCAGTGCTGGTGCTGAGCGAAGGTGGGAGTTTGTATTTTGGCAAAGGAAGCGAAGCGATGGGTTACTTTGAGTCGGTTGGATTCTCTCCGTCTTTTCCCATGAATCCTGCGGATTTTCTCCTTGACCTCGCTAATGGTACGTAAGCTTTAATTTCTGCTTTTGCTTGTTGTTGCTGTTCTCTTTTTAGCTAACATGCATATAACATTTTCTTTAAAAGATTAAGATTGAGAGTATGAATATGATTGTTTGAACCTATATTTTTTGTGATAGTTTGCGTCTTTTTCTGGTAAAATCATTCATTTTGGTTTTTGAAGAAGAAGACTCTTATTCTTGTAGACAATGCCCATTTAATGAATTAATATAAGAATGTGTTCAATAATTATAGATAGTATAATTATTGAACGACTAAGTTTCCAGAGTCCAGGGATCATTTCGTAGAGAGAAGTTAAGTGGTCCATAAGAATAAGACCATTCATTATTAAGACAAGATCATGTGACAGACACTATGTTTAGTTCTCCATACTTTTTATGTGTCGTACATATATATTGGTCCATCCACAGCGCTGTACACTGAGGATAAAAATACAGATACTTGAAAAAAAGTTGACAGACTAAAACGATACAGTAGTTGTACGACAATTATTTTTTCTCGGTTCACGAATCAGAACACCATTTCCCACCTTCATCTTCATATAATAACAAAGTTCTGGACCATACTCATCTTAAAGCATCACTGGACATGTGCCCTACTGTTTCGGCATCGAATTAATTCTGCCAAAACATCTGGTCTCGTTTGAACAAAGTTGCATTTACTTTTACCTTTTTTTTTTCCTTTGGGTGCTAAAAAACCAAAGAAGAAAGAAAAAAGAAAAAGATAGAGGGGAAAAGAATTGTGAACAAATGGCTGGTGGGATCGGTGTCGGTAACGGTCGTGATGGGTTTATAAATTACTAACAATTATTTTTATTGTTTGGATGAAATGTAAAGTTAGTAAAAAGGAGGGGTACTTAGCTCTTTTTTTAATCCTTTCTTTAATTTTGTTTATTTTTTGGAAACAGTGCCACATAATGGATAAAATCAATTAGATACGTGTTTTGATTTTAGAAAGAAACTAAGAATCGTTTTTAGGGGAAGTTATGTTCTTTTCTGGATACGCGTCATCTGTGGAAGGTTTTTCTCTTCCTTCCTTTTAAACCTTCTTCCTTTCTAGCCAACTCGATAATATGGCTCTTTATGCCTGGTTTCGTCTCCAATTTTCTCTCTTTTTATTCAATCCTTTTTTCCCTTTTAGAGAAGCCAATTATTTCCACTCGCTCTCCTTTTGATGTGTGATGTTGTTTTGAACAGTGCAGTTTCATTAACCAACAATGGCTTGGAAGCTTCATGTCCTTTTTATGTGAGACATGCTGCCTTTTTTGTCTTTGATCTGTGATCTTCTATTTTGGCCTTCCAAGGTTGTGCGATTCTTGAAGCTCCCTTTTTTTTCCAGAGGGTAATTTGTATAACCTAGTTTCGGGAGTTTTTAGAAAATATTTCATTAGGTTTTATTCTAAAATTAGTATTAAAAATTCATCTTTAATAAATTTTGGAGAATTATATAAAAAAAAAAAAGAAGACGGTGGTATGACTATTTAATTTGATTTTGATTGAATGATTTTTTAAAAATTGTTTTATTAAAGATTTAAAAAAAAAAATTTATTTAGCACAAATGTAATGTAATTGGACGCACTAAATAGATATAACATTAATTGTTATATGATAAAAATTTGTGGTGTAAATCGGATTACGTAACATTAATAAACTTCTTTGTGTCACAGAGGTTAGGAAAAAAAAATGGATGAGGGGTATGGATCATATATTCTGCCTGGCCATTTTCCAATGTTATTTGGGGCCTTTAAATTTTTTACATATGTTGATAGGGTATGGATCCCGACCCTTATATCTATTAATTTAGTGTAATAGTTATGAAGAGATTATGTATAGTATGCAAAGTGGTCCCCTGCAATCATATCCTTTTCTACAGGAATTCTGATCTTGTAGATGAGATGAAAACATCATATCAAAGTAACTTTCATTGTTGTGATGTATATCGAACAATGCATGAATTCAATTAATTATATAGGTTTGCACAATAGAGTTGACAGCTTTGCATTGAAGGATTGATTTGGCTACCGACATATCATGCTACTTTTTAGTGGAATAAGAACCTTACATTTTCATAAAGTTTCTTTGGACGCCAATAGAATTTGAATAATAGTTGGTGTATTTAGCAAATGAAAACGATTTTTGATGTAGGACATAAATTAGGGGTTAAATATGAAACTAATTTTTATTTGATTATTATCAGAGTTTTGTCTGCCATGGTATTAAGAGTATATGAATTTATCTTGTTGCTTCTTTGCTTACTTTGTAGTAGCTTTTACTCTAATTGGGTTATCAAGATTAGTCATTTTGACGAGCATCAATATAAATACTGTTGGTCATCAATGAGAGTTTGGCATGCTAATCCCATTAAAATTAGGTTTCATGCCACTACGAAGAAAAGCAAGTTTAATTTTCAATGAAATTGCTTGACAACCTAGGCTTCAATTGTGGGGTTCTCGTAAAAGTGCTTTCTAAGTATATGTAATACCGTCAAAAATTAATTATCTGCTGTAGGAAAGCATTGTTGTTTGGTGGGGGCATTTATATATGTCAGTCGCTCAACAGAGTCCACACTTAAATAATTCGTGGCACACTGTGAGCAAAGTGCACTTTGACTAGGTGTATCTTTGGACTCTTGTTTTAAGACATGATATAATAATAGAAGTTAGTATTAAAATAAAATTTAGAATTAAATAAAATAATTAGAGAGAGATTGAGATTGTTTATTAATCAACTTTTTTTCTTCCTTTTTCTTTTTTAAATAAATCTCCTTAAGTTAATTTTGGACACCATGATTCTAACGAGGATTATGAAGTGAATGGCCACATTGATAGAGTAGGATGCATCTTTTATAGGTTTTTTGTGTTTTTTTTTTTAGCAAGAGCATTTGGATTTGGAAGGTGGCACATGGCATCCTTGTCTCTTGATAATTGTGTCATTGTGCTTTTGTCTTTATGATTTATTTTTTTATTATTTTTTTTATTAAAATATAGTTCACCTATCATTTCAATTTACCATAACAAATCACTATCTTGTAATACACATCTTAAGTTTTTGAATTAACATGTAATTCATAGAAAGTATATCAAGATCTTGTGTTTGAATATCTTGGGCCTCAAAATTTGTTCAATTCTCATATTTTGAGTAGTTCTTTCTTTTCATGTTGGAATACCTTATATTTTTACAAGCAAACGGGAAAATTATATATATCTTTTTACTATTTCTTATGTTATGGATTCAAGAAGAACCGTGAATTTTTTTCTCCTTTGACCGAAATGATATATAGTTTTATAATTTTGTCTTACCCTTATATTTTGATTCAAAAGGTAAGTTGGTGCGCCAAATGATCTTCCGATGGAAATTTTCCTTGCTCGACCAAATTTGAATTGCATACTTCCTACTTCAAATTATTGATAAGCCCATTCACTGTGTGTCCCACATACATCAATCTTCACCTCAATTCCATGGATATGTTTGATTGAGCAACAAGTTTTTTTTTTTTTTTTTGAATTGTTTTTCTTGCTCACTTTCTTCCCTTCTCTTTTTCACCCAAAATCCTAAACTTCGTATATGTTGAAAACCAACACGTGTTCGGCTGCCTTTAGTTGCACACACATTCTTCCCACCATAAGTCATAAAGTGTGCTTTGTGCGCCCTTGTATATATACATATATAGGTACATATACATACATATATTCATTTTTTAAAACCATTGTCAAAAATAATTTAAAAGTAAGCAGTGGCTTAAACGTTTATAGTGGCAGCACCAAGGTTAGTGGACTCCCACCTTGCCACCAACACTACACTGGTCAGCTTTTGCTTTCCCTCTCTTTTGCTACTCATAATTCTGTTTAATTAATTTCTGCATGTCAGTAGGCTTAGCACTAGTCAACCTAGCTATAACATTTCTTAATTCATTAGAGTTGCGTTTACGATTTGGTTTTCATTCTATTTGCAATCTCAAAGTATGTAAAATATCATAATAATTTTGAGATTCAAAGTGTGATTTAAAGAAAATATCCACTGTTAATTATTATTCTCGTGATCCAAAAGGCCTGGCCAATTCAAATGTCATTTTCACAAGTTTTATTTTTGGTGAGATTTAATGCTGATATATTTATTGTATATAGAGAGATTTTTGTTTAGATAATTTTCTACCAAACTGACAGAAGCATATTGTACATGCAAAAAAATAAACCAATAAAATGCTTTGAATAACTGTATCATGTATTCCCCCTTTCTTTTTTTTTGCTCTAAAATTTCTTATTAGTTCCAGATAAATAATTTAGTTAACTGAATATGGTTGCTTCTAATTAGTGATTAGTGAAAATTGATTGTGTGAGCTATGTTCTATCCATTAAGTATTCAGTGTGCATTGATGTTAATCCTTGATTTGCTTACATTTTTTGTTTCAGGTGTAAGTCATCTTGACAACGTTAACGAAAGAGAAAAGCCGAACGTGAAATCAACCCTAGTTGCCTCATATAACGCCTTGTTGGCTCCGAAAGTAAAAGCTGCTTGCTCGGAAGCTATAGCTTTTCCAATTAAAGAAGCGCTTCTATTAGACAGTCATTCTTCTAAAGAAAACAGAAGCCATAACATAATTGGCTTTTCCACTTGGTTTAACCAATTCAGCATTCTCCTTCAAAGAAGCCTCAAAGAACGTAAGCATGAATCCTTGAACAGCCTCAGAGTCTTCCAAGTAATCGCTGCTTCACTTTTAGCCGGATTAATGTGGTGGCATTCGGATTTTCGCGACATTCAGGATCGGTTAGGGCTTTTCTTCTTCATCTCAGTCTTCTGGGGAGTTTTACCATCGGTTAACTCCGTTTTCGCGTTTCCTCAAGAGCGTGCAATCTTCATGAAAGAGAGGGCTTCCGGTATGTACACTCTTTCTTCATATTTCATGTCTCGAATCATCGGAGATTTGCCCATGGAGCTCATCCTCCCCACAGTTTTCCTCATTGTTGCTTACTGGATGACCGGATTGAAACCCGAATTCACCGCCTTTGTTCTCACGCTTCTGGTTCTACTCGGCTATGTGATTGTCTCTCAAGGGCTTGGCCTGGCTATAGGCGCGATTATCATGGATGCCAAACAGGCATCAACAATTGTTACAGTCACAATGCTAGCTTTTGTACTAACAGGAGGATATTACGTGCATAAAGTGCCATCTTGCGTGGCTTGGATGAGGTATATTTCTACCACATATTACAGCTACAAACTGCTTATAAAAGTCCAATACCGAGATGGCGAGAAAATTTCATTTCTGTTGGGTTGCTCTGATGGCCTGCATGGAAGCAGAAGTGCTAGCTGCAAGTTTGTTGAAGAAGATATTGCTGGGCAAATTAGCCCCGCGGTGAGCATTGGCGTGTTGTTTTTGATGTTTATGGGCTATAGGTTGCTGGCTTATCTCGCATTGAGGCGCCTTGAAGGTTGAAATTTAAAGCTTTTATGGGATCAATTTTTAGGATGGAGATTGTTGTTCGGCGTTCGTTGATTGGTTCTGCCTTGTATTAGGGCATGCAATACATTAGATTCACACTCACTGTAACTGAAATTAATCATCGAAGAAGATCGATGGTTCAAGCAAGTATATGTAAAGGGAACAAGATCAATTGTCATTCATATTCTCATCAAGATTATGCAAATTGAAAAATTAATATACCTCTTAGTAAATCTTCTTGCAATGAATTTAACTCTCCATTTTGGGCTAGGCAACTAAGCGTACGCATTTGACTCTTTCTCCACATTGAGCAACGCTACTAAGCTGAGATTGTACTATACAGTAGTAGTAAATGGAGGTAAAATGGGCCGTTGAATAACATTACATGCTATTAAACGGCTCGATGTGTTGGATTGATCCAACTCTTCTTTAACAAGAATATTCTTATTTCAAAAATAAGGTAAACATGTCCTAACAAAGTCATTGAGTTGAGGTAACGACTTACTATTTATTATATTTTGTGTAGTCATTGTCTTGTTAACTAATACTATCAAATTGATTTGGAAACTTACGAAGAAGATTGATCTCAGTCTTACACAAAAAACTTTTATTAATTAATCAATTTTTATTTTCAATATTAGTATTTATTTTACTATCTTTTGTTTTACAGTTTTACTGTATTATTGCTATATTTAGGTTGTTGCTATTTTTTGCATTTTGGATTGCTGCTGGTTACTGGCTAGTTGTGTTTGCTGTTCCACTGTAGCGTTACTGTCAGGCTGCCAAGTATTTTGGTGCTTCTGATTTTAGTTTGCCCAATTTGCTTATGTGGCTTGCGGTTGGGAGAGGAGGACATTTCTATTGCTAATGGTTTTGCTGATTCGTTGAGCTATGGTTTTCTGATTTTTGCTTATTTGTTGAGTTACCTATGTATTTATAACTCTAACATTTGTAATTTTTTTTTTTTTTTATATTAAACCAAGTTGTTTTTGTTGAACATTTATTGCTAGAAGCACTTTGACATTTTCATAACAGTCTTTAATTTTGTGCCTGGGTGTGTGTTTAAACTTGTATTATGATAGTATTAGAAGAACTTATATTACGACACTTGCATAAAAAAAATTAAAATAAAAATGATTTTTTTTTTTAACAACTTAGGTGTATTTTTCAGTAAAACAAGATACCGATGCGCAACACAAACTACAAAAGATATCTCATTTACCTTACATGAAATACTGTAGTTTTGATTAAACATTAGGGCAAGAAACATATGAACTACCATAGTTTGTTATCAATGATATATATTTTCTGCACCTCTTCTTTTATATTTTGCTATTATTTTTCGTACTTGATCCATGTTGATCGATATAATAGCATAAATACTCTTGTCTTGTAACTGGTGACTGAAGGGTTAAAGTAAACTAATAGTGTGAAGAGGTCGTGGCTCATTTAATAATCCGTTTCAACCGATTTTAAATGGCATGCATAGTGTAGGTAGCCTATGACTTTATTTGTAGTGAAAATAGACGATATTACCAACACGACAAATGCGTACATGGTCTGATAGAAAGTACCTTCATTTGTAGTAAAAGTAGATCACGTGACAAATTTATTTACATTAGGGATTTTGCTGAAAACCTTTTAGCTCAGTAATGTTCTTCATATTTCAAGTATTCAATATAATTTTATTTCTTTATTTAAGCTTGGCAAAGTTGGCGTGAAAGTTTCATTTGGGAGTGATAGAATTGAATTGAAATAACAAAGAATGATGTATTTGTTAGGGAAGTTTACAGTTCAAATAAATTATTCAAAATCAAAGTACATGATGTTATAAGTAAACAATGCTTCTTCTTCAGCTGTATTATTGATTCTATTGATTTGTGGCATGATAAATTAGATTATGTGAATTACTCAAGAATTACGGTTTATTGTTTGATTTGAATATTTTCAAGTGAAAAAAAAAATTATGATTTTTGTATAAAACAAATTTCACAAAAAGATCAAATAAACAATTTTGAAAAGAAAATTTGAGAATTTTAAAAAGAGAAATTGAATTTCTCAATTAAATTTATTATGCATTTACTAATTCATAATCATAATAGGTTGGAATCGGAATAAGAAATGAGAATCAACATAAATTACTTGGTTCAGTTGTAGAAATCGAAATCGAAATAAAAAAAAATTATTTTAAATAACTAAAGCACCGTTAATTAATTTTTATCTCCATTATTATTGTTATATTATAATAATTGTGATTATTATTATTTTAAAAAATAATTTTATTAATAATTAATTATAATAATAATAATAATTTTGTCAATAATAATTATAAAAATATTAATAAAAATAACACCAATTATTTTTTTTTTAAGTTTAGATAATTTTATTAAAAAGAAAGAAATTAAGAATAAAATGGATAATTTATTATTTTTATTTTTAAATTTTTTTTAAAAAATAGAG
>CP135544.1:3000149-3034397 GCA_032402905.1 Khaya senegalensis
TTATTTATTTCAATTGTAGAAATTGAAATAGAAAAAAATTATTTCAAGTTACTAAAACATCCTTAATTAATTTTTATATCAATTATTATTGTTATATTATAATAATTGTGATTATTATTATTTAAAAATTATTTTTATTAATAATTAATTATTATAATAATAATTTTGTTAATAATAATAATTATAAAAATATTAATAAAAGTAATACTAAGTATTATATTTTTTGTAAGTTTATATAATTTTATTAAAAAGAAAGAAATTAAGAATAAAATGGATAATTTATTATTTTTATTTTTAAATTTTTTTTAAAAAATAGAGATCAAATGGGTAATTTATTATTTAAGTAAGGGTAAAATAGATAATCTTAAAAATGGAAATCATATTCCCCACCCCCTCTTGGGAATCAAATTTTCATTCCTAATGTATAGCTTCCACGAATTTTATTCTCATTCACATTATTATTTTAATAAGCAAATATTGGATTTATTTCAATTCTGAATTAGTAAACACATTCTTGGTAATTTAAAGCAAACCATGACTAGAGAAGGTGAAAAATATTATATTATATTTATATTTTTTTGAGAAATACCTAAGTATATCTCTTTAAAAAAATTTCGAACATGTGAAAAATTATTAACTTATAATGATAAAATTTAAAATCAACTTAACAAAAAAATTGAAAGATTAAGAAACATTCCTCCACTATTTCATATTCATTTAAAACATTCTTAGAGATTCCGTTAATTTTTTAACTTTTATTAAATTAATATCCTTACTTTTTTTAATTGTTGGAACTTTTGCTTAAAATCAATTATGAAAGGAGCACAATATTCTTATAAGATTAGTTTTGAAGTATTCTCCACTTAAAATACAACATTTATTAGTAATATTATTTAATTTAAAATTAAAGTTAGCATACAAGATTAGTTTTTAAGTATCATTCACCTAAAGTATAAGATTTATTAATAATATTATTAAATTTAAAATTAAAAGTCAGCAAGTAATTCATCACCTTTCATTCTTAAATTTTTAAATCTAAAAGTTAGTATTTGAAATTTAAAACATTTCATCATTAAAGTTTTCTCATGGGTAACTTGAAAAATATCCCACATTTTTTTTTTTTTTTTTGCAAATTCATAAGTTTAGATCAACTTGAATTGATTCATGTCTATTGCATTGAATATTATATTTGGAGTCTTTGAATTGAAATTTGCTAAGTTATATTTCGTATTTGTTCATGTGTTTTCTGGATTATGAACTGTATTATTGTCAGCATAAATTATAGTATAATAATTCTAATTATAAGTTACAATTGTCATGCCTTCTCATCTATAAATTTAATGAATGCCGTTATCCTTACCTTTCAATATGAATAATTTATGTTGTCAAATAGTAATTGTGAAATAGAACCTCTTTCTTTTTAAATATTAATATCTACATTAAAACAAATCAAAATACTAAAAATTTCATCAAATAATTTGGTGACTTGCTCTAATACCATTTTAAAGATTTGTTTTAATTAAAATTTATTAATTTTAATTAATTAATTAAGTGTAATATTATAATTTTGTGTTATTGTTATTAAATTAGATATATAATTACATTTTTTTTTCTTAGTAAGTGGGAGTACTTAATGATTAGTTTTAGATGCATGCATTTTGCTTTAATTCATTATTTATTAGTTAAGGTGGAAATAATGTAATGAAAGTATACAAATGTTAATTGCATGCACACCAAGGCCCAAAGACAATTGTCAAGTATGGATTACGTCGAGATGGTTAAAGGCATACAAGGATTGCGTGTAGTTAAATTAAGGACTTAATTATGCACGGCAAAATGTAGAGGACGTATGGCAAAATGGGAAGGACGCATAGCTATTGATTGTCGGTTTTTTCTTTATAAAATCAATAGTTATTCTCAATCGTTGGTTTCGCATTTGAAAGTCAAAATTTGATATAGAGAATCAAGAGGAACCAAAAGCAGCCGACAGAGGTATTATGATGACTTCATATTCTATTGGATTTACAAATTTACTTTTAGATGGTTGATATGAATTTATTTCTATTAAATGATTCTTTTTTACATTCAACATTAGATGCAAAATAGAGTGTATTGGAGAAGAGAAAAGAAAAGAAAGAAAGAAAGGGTAAGAGAAGACTACTTGATTTATTTTATTTTAGGTAAATTTTATACATTGATCATAATTTAGTGTTCTATTAATAACTTCCTTTATAGTATTAGAAAAATTATGAAATTTAGTATTTTAGTTGACATATGAGGTAATGCTTCTGTAAAATTTGATGAATTTTCATGGTCATTTGAATTATTAGAATGATGGTTAAATTTTTAGTAGTAGCTAAGAATAAGAAAAAATAAAATTGATGTTGTTATGTTTAAAATTTTATAACTCAGTGTATAGGAGGAAAAATATTCTAAATTTTTGCATATTGTTATTAAATATGTGTAATTGTTTAATGCTAAGATTATAAAATTTTTGGAGTTCACTAAGGAAACAAAATTTAAATGATTTCTATTCTTAATTTTGAAGTGCAAAATTTTCTGTCATGATATGGTTGTTTTAGAAATTCATAATTTATGAAATTGGTTGTATAAAATTACAACATTATAAGGACTCATAATAAACATGATAAGCTTTTTTTTAGAATAATATTCATGAAATTTGGAGTTGAATTTGGCAGGCAACTGGGGTAGTAAATGCGTTTCAAAATGTTTGAAAGTTGAAATTTTACAAATTAGTATAAAAAGATCTTTGGAACTTATTTAGGATTTAGGTACAAGTGTATTAAGTTAATGAATTTTTATTATAGAACTGCTATACTGTAATTGATAAATTATCCTTTTTTCGTATTAAGAT
Source organism: Khaya senegalensis (assembly GCA_032402905.1). Taxonomy (NCBI): domain Eukaryota; kingdom Viridiplantae; phylum Streptophyta; class Magnoliopsida; order Sapindales; family Meliaceae; genus Khaya; species Khaya senegalensis. Next base: position 3,003,025 of record CP135544.1, read on the forward strand.
AAGTAAATCATACACAATTTTTCTTTAAACTTTTAAATAAAAAGCTTTTAAGTTATTTTTGTTTTGTAAAACAATAACTAAATAGTTATTGATTGCTTTTAATGATATGCCAACTGCTGTTATATTTAATTGTTAATCGATGTGAATTTTGTGATTAGAAATAACAGATATGAAAAAAATTATTTTGGTTTAATGCCAATAATTATTAATATGTTAAGCTTGGGTTGGGTCAACGAAATAAATGGGTGCCTTTTACTAGTAAAATTTGTTCTAATATATCATGCAATTACAATATGGTATATGATTATGATTTGGCTCACCATGGGCGTAAGTGACACCATTTGAGTATATCGCTTTTCTTTATATAAATATATATTAATTCTTTGTTATCAAATGTTCTATAATTTTATGTTAAATTAATTTTTTGTTGCAAAAATAATAAGTTTTTTAATTTTTACTTCAACAAAAATTTGTATGGTTTATTTATTGAGTAGATAACTCACCCATTGTCAATTACTTTTGTAGACTATAGTGAAAAGTAAAAGTAGTAGGAGATCTTGGTCCTAAGGATGAATTATTTGTGTCATGTTTTTGTTTTATTTTTTTTTTCTTGTAATGCAAGCATATATGACTTGCTTTTGTAGCCATAGTGGTGTATTATAAGAAGCATGTAAGGCTAATAATTATAGACATATAGTTCTTGTGTATCAATAACTTCTTTTGGTTACAATTGGGTATAATGCATATGTTATTTTAGTTATTAATAATTCCCACTTAAAAATAAAATGTGATTAGTTGAGTTTGAAATATGATAGATTTATTTTATTCTGACATATCATATGTCAGTCACTTATATTATGTTTTGAGGTGTTACATTAAATAAATACAATGTAAATTAAATAGAAAAAATAATTAAATTTTAACGTGGTTCAGATTTTTTAATCCTATATGTACGTAGTCATATCTAAAGAAAAATAATACACTAGAAAAATCAATGATTACAAGTACTAATAGACTTATAAAAAAAAAAAAAAATCTACCTTTTATATTTATTGCTATAATCTTAAATATTTCTTTGTAAACTTGTTCAGCAAAATTCTTTTACCTTGATGCGCCGAAATCCTTTTGACTAAATTCAACAGGATCCCATTGCTAGATACTATTAAACTCCTTTTAACATTCACAAACTCTTCTCCTAAAAAATAATATGATAATTTGTTTACAATATTCAAAAGAATGACTCTTTAAATTTATCAAATTAGATATTACATACTCAAAATTTCTATCAAGTTGATTTTCTTTTTAAATCATAAAAGTAATAAGAAACTACTTGAAAAACAAAGGAACCAAGAAAATAATACACAACACTTTCTTCTTTGTTAGACGTTCACAAGGTTGTAGCATAAAAGAAATAATGTAAATATACATAATAAAAATATAACCCTTATTTTGTGTGATTTGATTTCTTAAACAAAGAAGAATATATCTTCCTAAATAAGAAGAAATCTTTTTTAAATAGAACTCATATTAACAATCTCCTTTTATTTTATTTACAAAACATATCCTATAATAAGTTTTCTAATTATATATAAATATTAACATTGTTTAATATAACTACAAAAACAAAAAGTTATCTGATCATAAAAACTCAAATAAATAAAATTATGTTGAATAAACAATAACCAACTTACAAACTCAACATGTTACAATAGGATTGTTAGCAAATAAATTTTTAAAAGATGCTAATATTACAAACCTTAACAAGTTTGTTATTTTCAAAATAAAATTCCATACAAAATATATGAAAAGACAATTTATAACTTATGAAAAATTTATGGCACTACTTGTCTTAAAATTTATGGCATCACTTGTCTTACCTTAAAGTGTGGATGTATCTAAGTTAAGATTTTAATACTTTAACATAGAAGGAGTTGCATAATGTGATTTATTTGGCCAAAATTTTTTATTCTATTTCTTCCAAGAAGGTTATTATTGAAAAGCCTCATTCTTTAAATAGTAGTCTAGTAATTCTTCCTAAACTTTAGATTACAAACCAAGAAGAAACAAATGAATAAGAACAACTACCAATTTGGTTAAAAAAAAATATGTCTTTCCAACTAAGAATGATCCTCAAACTTCATATATGCAATAATTCTCATAATTCATCACTTTGGAAAGAAAGAGTCAATAATGAGTTAGACTTGACTATAAACATCCATGTTTGAGAATTACTTAATTTGTCTTAACCTATTGGGTGCAAATAGATTTTCAACAAGAATTATATCAATTTGAATTTTAATTGTATTAGCTATGATTCATAATCTACATATTCCACCAAATAAATACAAACACTGCTTTCCTAATAGAGAAATGGATGAAAAAAATGTATAAGCTAACTAGAAGGTTGCATTGTTCTATGTACTAACCATAAAGTATGTAAATTTGATAAATCCTTGTATGAACTAAAATAAGGACCAAAATAATAAAATAAGAAATATAATCATGTAATGATGTCTAAAGAATTTCTTATTAGTATATATATCATCATATGTCTTTATGTTAATCACATGCTTATGTTTAGTTCAGGTATGAAGGTGATCAATGAGACTAAAAAAATATTTGTTTCAAATAACCAAAATTAAAAAATGGGAGGAGAAGCAAATGTGATAGTTGGTATAAAAATTATTAAAACAAATGATAGTCTAATCTATCACAAGAACACCATGTTGAAACATTTTGAAAAAATTCAACATTTATGGTCAAAAGCACTATATACTCCTTATAATCCATATATCTATCGAAAAAGAAAAAATTAGAACATGGTGTATATACTCTAATAATTGGTAGCCTAATTTACTTAATGAACAATATTAGTTGACATAACATCTACATTAGGAAGATTGAATATAACTATTCAAAATTCAATTGTCGAACATTGGAGCGTCTTAGAGAGACTTGCAAGATATTTGACAGGAACCATTAATTATGAATTAAGCATAGTTCATCTCTACATGGTATTAGAATGATCTAATGATGCTAATTGAATATTAGAGTCAAATGAGATCAAATCCACTAGTAATTATGTGTCCACTTTAGGTTAAGGCATTATGTCTTGGAAATCATCCAAGTAAACTTGTATTGCTCAGTCTACCATAGAGTTTGAGTTAATTGCATTAGAGAATGTTTGTTTTGAAGTTGAATGATTAAGAAATCTCTATGTAGATTTTTCATTACTATCACCTTCCAACTTTAAAATTCATACATTATGAGTGTCAGCCACAATACCCAAAGTAAAAAGTAAAATATTTAACAACCAAAAAAAAAAAAGGCAAACATATTCAATTAAGATATGTGTTATAAAGCATATACTAGAAATTAAGTAGTAAGGCTGATTTTGTAGGTCAAAGTTTATTTTGGTTGAATCTCTGGCAAAATTACTAAATGGAAAGATAGTAAAAAATACATCAAAGGGAATAAGATTTCTACCTAGAACATGAGTGATCCAAGAACACATTAAATAGGTTCATGAAGGTGAAAATAAATATCTTCTGTAGTAATATTATCATCTCTATTATGTATTTTAAAATATAAGTGAGATTGTTATATAATATTCCTACACAATGTGAGAGATACTAATGGGCTTTTGAGTGTTTATAAATAGGGAACCATTTTAAGGTGGTAACAAGCCCAAAGGAAGGAATTCTTTGCTTCGGAAAGCAGGTTGGCCTGTGCAAGTTCAATGAGCTTGTGCAGAAACCAAGTAATTGTATTAATGCACATGATAACACATAACGAAAAAAAAGAATAACAATTTTTAACACGACACACTCAATTGACATAAATTTGACACAAATTTATGAATTCAGATTGATATAAAATCATATGATTTAAAATTTAAATTTAAAATTTTTGATATGAAAATATATTTATAATACGATTAATTATTTGAGTAATTATAATCTATTAATTTATTTATAACTTAATAATTTTATTTTATATTTTTTTAAATAATTTAATTATATTTATTATATTTTAAAAAGTATTTAGTTATATTAAAATAAAATTAATTAATATTTATATATATAGTACTATAAATATTATAAAAATATATATTAAACAAATGACACGGCTATAATCCATCTAACAGTTTATTAATTATGTCGAATTAGAACTTTTAATTTTTAATATGATTATTAAATAAGTTAGATTTGAATTTATCTTTATTTGATACAACACAATTATAAATCGATATGAATATGACATAATAACTAGAATTGTTATATCTACCTAAAAGAAATAAGGCTCAAGTTTGGCCTAATTTTACTTAAGGTCAAAAAATGACTATTGCTCTAGGTTTTTTTATTCAATTTTTCAATTCAAAACATAAAATTACAGAGATTCATTATGAGTTATTTAAATCAATGTTTAATGACAAATTTGTCACTATAAAAAGGAAGGTATCGGTCATTTTAGATAAACCGAAAAATAAAAAAATAAAATTCCAATTTTCTTCGCCCATCCGTCATAAAAATGTTGTATTTAGAAGTGTGCCCTTGCGTCATTATATCATGGCGTTCAGACCGCGCATATAACGCATTGTTTTCCACCGAAAAATATACCTAGAGGAGCATAATCTGTTTCTTGAGATAGTGCAAAACACCTCTTAACTTATCTTCATAATCTCTGTGTTTTGTTCACTGCTACTAGTGTTTCTGCTTCCTGCTGCTTTTGCTGGACTTCACAACATTTACTGTCGTTATCTTTGCTATAGTTTCTATAGTTTTACTGCAGTTTTTATGCTATTTATTGTTGTCGTTTCCTTTTGATGCAGTATTTTTATTTTGTTTTAAAATTTGGCTATATTGTTTTTAAAACTTTACTTCATTTCTCACTTAACATAAGTTTAAAAAACTTGTAAAGTAACTAAACAAGTTTTACTAGAAAATGTTCATAAAAGTCAAACAGCAGTAATACCCCTAAGATATCTACTCCAATAAACCCTACTTTAAAAACTCTTACCAAATTAACTCATATTTGAGTTTGACAATTTTTTCTGTATTAAGCAATTATTATTATTATTTTTTTATGTAGAATACAGAGCTAAGATTTCAACATGCAGATGTCCACATCTAAAAATTCTTGTACGCAAAAACCTGCCAAACAAGCAGAAAGGCGACGAGAAAATATTACATCATAGTCAGAGACTAAAATACAAACAAATCGGCTGAGAAGTTACTTAGAGAAAGGGATTATCCAGCCAGTCTAAGCCTGAAACATACATCTGGCAAGAACCATACAGAACTTACAAATGGTCAAGAAGGTGGGGAAAAAATACTTCAAGAATGAGATCACATAGACCAGAGGTGATTTTCTTACAGCGATATCCACAATGTATGCATGGCATGTAATTCACTTAAATCAGTTGATTTCAGTGACATTTTGTAGAGCTCCCTGAGCTTTCCAGCATCTCCAGACCGAACAGGATGATTTGGCTGCCCAGTGGAAGAAGATTTGCTTGTGCTTGTGGCAATCGTCATGGTCAACAATCTTTTCAAAAGCATTTGCAACTGATTCCAAAATTTGGCATATACCCCAGAATCATTAGTGGACAAAGGTTCAAGAGAACTTTCGATTATATGGCGTCCTTCCAGCAGACAAGATAGAGCTGATTCCAGCATCTGTAACACATGCAAATTATCAGAATCATCAGTAACTGCAATTGAAATCACCAGCATTTGCAACTAATGTAATATTTTGAAAATGAAACAAAATAACAAATTTCAGTGGACAGTACAACCTGAATCCAAGAGGACTAAACTAAATTCTATTTTCAAATTCAACAATAGTGACATTCTTAACCCATAACCAAGAAGAATGTGTACGTTTTTTTAACTAAACTTAACATAAAGGTGTTTTCAGTATAACTTTGTTGGATGAACTTTAAAAATTTTGGTAATGGGTGTTCTCAGAAATATGGGGGCAAAAGATTTATTTTTTTTTCAGAATAGGCCCACTCTTAATAATTTCTTACAATCCAGGGTTGGAAAATTGAACTGAAGAAAGCAGATATTACAGTACAAATAAACCTTCGATATTTAAAAGGATTGCTACCAAAACAAATTGATTTCAGTTCATATTAGAAAAAAGAAACCGACACATTGCCACATTGACAACAATTAAAGTTATGGACACAATAGAGAAAACTTGCATGTGGCAAAAGCAATCAAGATAATGTTTCAGTAAATTTGTACATCATGGAAACTTCAAAAAAGTAAAATGAATGAACGCTGTAAAGAAAGAAAATAACAGTCAACTAGTCTCAAATGTTCAAATGCACATGCAACCAAACTTCTAGACAAAAATATGGACTTTCAGAATACTTGGGAACAGGAAAGTATGGAGCATACCACATTTGAGTGTAAAGAGCATGAAAGCCTGAATAAAAGAGCTGATCTATCCATAAGAATAGTCAGGTACATGGTGGGATGTGATTTTGGACCATAAAAATCCATGGCTTTTTGCCAGTTTCTCTCAGCCAAGGAAGCATATTGCTTGACCCTATGGACAGTGTTGTTTTCCCCCTTAGGCAAGTTATTTTTCTTGTGATCTGATTCCAAAAACTTCAAACAGCAATCCCTTTGGTAGCAAGCAAGTTGAAAACAGGCATATGCAGCTTCCTGTTTGCGTAGATCTCCCATGGATTCATACAAAGATAATGCCTCTCTAATCGCATCATTGGCTGATATCTCATGCTTTCTCATTTCTTTCCTAGCTCTTGTGTCACGAGGCACAGATGTGCCTTCCCAGACTCCATCATAAACTTCAGCAGTTACATGTTCCCTTGCCAAAAGCATGCCAAGCCTCAAGTATGTATGAGCAAATTGTGTAAAGACTTCAATCCTCAAGCTGTTTGGCACTGAACCAGCCTCCTCCACAAAAGAATTAAGTTGTGCCTTTCCTGCCCCATAATATCTGAGAGATTCACAGTATTCCAGTTTTGCAGTCTCAAGTGCTTGTTTATATGCATTATGGAAGATTGTATGTATTTTGAGACTTTCAACCTTTGATACCATCTCTTCAGCCAATGCTCGTCTGCCATGGCCCAAGTTACAGTTAATCAAAATAATATTGGTGTGGTCAGAAACTTCTCTGAATGCATCTATAGCATCTGAAAATGCATGTTCAGCTTTGTCCAATTCCTTTCTGTCAAGCCTAATTCGACCCAATTCGTTGCAAACCCACCCTTTCTTTTTCAATATAGATTGTATTTCAGCTGAAATAGTAGGGAGTCCACCCAATGCCTTCCTAGCTTCTTCATAACAGCTGAGGGCAGCAGAAAGATTGTTTTCTGCATCTCCAACCATAGGACCCTCAAGGAATTTAAATATCCCGCCTTTTTTCACACTGGTCTTTTCTCTCACAGCAATTTCAGCTTGTGTCAACACAGTGGTCTCTGCATTATGCGTTTCCAAAGAGCTTTCATCAATTTTAGAATTAGTAGTTTTCAAAGATTCCCCAAGTTTACCTGTAATAGAACTAGAAGCTCCCATTAGTGGGCCACCACCTCTATTGAGTTTCGTATTTCCATTATCAGGACTCATTTGGCTCTCATCTTTGCAATTAGAACAGTTATCTGCAGTGTCTCTGAAAAGTGAGTGCGGGCCACTTTTAGAATGGGATCTCTTATTGTGTTTTCTGCCATAAGAAACAGAGTACTTATCTCCACTGCTACTGCTTGCACTGCTGCCACTGCTAGCTCTATCACTCTCGCAGCTGCAATTTACTAAGGAACATGAAATGCAATTCTGAGACTGGCCAAGCTTCCTCTTAAGCCTTTGGACTTCCTTGACAACGTCAGAAGACATTTTCAACTCTCTGGTAGATGATTTTCTCTCTGCTTGTAGTGAGATTTTTTTACCCTTTATCATATGAAACTCAATGTAAACATCTCCAACTAGCGTCCATGTCTTAGCCCAGAAGAGGTAAGTGGAAGATAATTGCTCAGAATTAGGAAAATCATCGTTAGAGCTTGATTTCACTTCTTTCATATCACCTATAAATGATCTAGTCCTTTTACTTCTATCCTCAAATATTAGTTGAGATGACAAGCCTTTAGTCATTGATGAAATAAATTTTGTGTCTTGGCGATATTGAGGCATAGATCCATACACAGAACAAGCTAATTCGACAATCTTCAAAGCTTGAAGCAGTTGACCATCCTCCTTATAAGCTTGTCCAAGCGCCAAATAAGATTCTCCCAGCAGAAGCACAAGTTTCCATGACTTGTTGTCCAGTTGTGAAGTTGGCAACCATTCCCGAAGGTCACAAACTTCAATACAGTCGGCATCACCACAAGCACAAACAGAAAAATTTGGAGATGAAGCTGTATAATCAATTCCAATTCCCTGCTTAACCAACTTTGGTTCAGAGCTTTGAAGCTGACGCTTCCATCTGAGAGATTTGATGGCTTGGGAGACATGGTGTACTGCTGCTAACTTGGAGGAGATTGGATCAGCAACAGTTTGAGCCATATTGGTGGATGTTTGAGACACTTTACAGACAGCAAGGCTCTCATCACCACTGTTACTAGCGAGAACTCTTTCTTGATCTTTTGACTCTGGATCACCAGGCCCTTTTAAAATCCTAGAAGTAGATACGTTTGCCTCAAATGACATCTTCACAGATGGTTCTGAAACTATATCTTGCAAAGCCATTCCAACTTGATTGAATTCATCCTCCACAATTAACAAGTCTTTTCCATGGACAACTGATTCAGAGAAACTACCGAAAGACCCAACAGATGATTCATCTGCATCAGTAACTGTAATTTCACATTCTACAGGGAGAGATTCAGACGTTAATTCTAGCTCTTTGTCATAATTTAAAATGAGCCTTGCAAACTGTTCGTGTGCAAATGCACGCACAACCTATTTAGCAACATACTCATCATTAGTATTCATGTTCCTCAAGTCATATGTGACATATAAATAGATTAAAAAAAATAATTGAAAGTATTAACTCTTGTATCAAATATCAATCAAGAAAAAAGTAGTACCAAATGATCTGATTCATCCAGAAAATCCAAACATTTTTTAATGAAACTTGCACACTTTGCCCTATTATCAGGTGTCTGCAACAAAGTCATCAATTGTTAGCAAGCAGAAATCACGGGTTGCAAGGTGATGTAGCAAAAAGAATACTTATTATTGCTTCTCACCATTGAAAGTGAAAGCCTGTGAGCAATGCGGTACAATAGAGTGCCCAATGAAAATAATGAATCACTTTTTCCTCTATGAACTAGAGGCAGAGAGCTTTTGCTCTCATCGCAAGAACTTGAGGAATGATTCTTAGGAATAACAGAGAGAACAAAAAGTTGAATTACATCTTCGCCGGCACTTTTATGCAGCTGTAAAATGTAATGTCAGATAACAAAAACAAAGCTCACTTACATTAAACTTTAATAAAATGAACATTCATGATAAAAATAAAAGAGAAGAGTACCCAATAAGCACCAGGATCTTGCTTGCAGTTTTCTTGAAGGAACCTCAAAACTGAAAGGCCATTTTGTTGGACAACATGGGGATGAAAAGCAGGAGTGCCATCCTCAGAGATGCCTTTGACTAAAAATATGTCATCTGTTTTAAGAAGCTCATAACCCTGAACAACACCATTTTCGTGATAACAGATTGCCAACTCAGGCACACTTGCCATGACATTATCAAGCCAGGCCTCAAGCCAAGTCAAAGGAGTGACCTGCCAGATAAAGGGATTTGAAACAGTTAAAAATATAAAAAAAGTATGAAGCTAATTTCCTTATTTAAAAAGTTAAGTAGTTGGCTACAACCTGTCGTGTAACGTCCCATAAATGCAAGCTCACAGCAGCATATTTTTCATTACTGAAAAGAAGTAAGTCACTACCCAGTAGCATGCGGAAATTGTGAAATTGCCAAAACAAAATCCTCAAAAACCCATCACTACCAACTCTTCTATGTTTTTCAGACTCTTGAACCGAGCATCTGGGCTTTTCACCAACATATGACGGCTTTTTAACAGGATCATGGCCTTTATTTCTCTTCTTCCTCTCACTTTCCCAAATGGAGCTATCATGTTGGACCTGCGAATACTTTGAACAATGTTTGGATTCTTCCTTTCTAGCAACGTCATTAGTCTTTCCCACAAAATTGGATGCATCTCTTCCAGGAAGAACTGATGAGTTTGATTGCCTCTCAGATGGAGCATGATGAGTAGGCGGGCAGTCACAAGCCTCCATTCTAACTGAATGCATTGCAAAGTTCAAAAATAAAGAATGATCTGCACATTTTGATTGATTGCTATGTCTTCTCACCAATTTTTCTCCTTCTTCAACATCAGCCCTGCACTTTGGCAAAAGTTCAAGATGTTAAACTTTTTAACAGAATAATAAATAAAGAAGCAAGATGTATATACAGACCCAGTATTCAGAACAAGAGTCTGTCCAACGCGGTAAACGGAAATTGATAATCGAGCCTTGGAATATGGTATTTTAAAGATTTGCTTCAAAATGTCAGCTGAAGCAATGACATCTATCTCATCTCCATATTCCACCAAGCCAGATACAGCAAGGGCTTCACATTTCCTACTAAGATTTGACGCAACAGCACCACCTTCCCAACTTCGATCTGCCATGTATGAACACCAAATTTATATGTGAAGATATTACATCTTCAAGAAATCAGAAATGGAATCATCAAGTAATCTGTTTCTTTCTTTTGTGCTCAACCAGACATTATAGGATTGCCATTCACATCATTGCATGCATTGGAAAGATTTAATGCATCAAATACTCTCAAAATATACCACAAAAAAGGAACTCAAAGCAATTCCAAAACATACCACAAAAAAAGGAACTAACTCCTCAATGCAAGTTTCAAGCAGCAAATACAACTCAGAACCCAGAATCCAATTAAGTCCAGAATATTCTGAAACCTCAAAAGCACATAGCCATAATGAACAAAAACCATGTCTCCATCCTATGTTACATACTTTTTCTGGTAAAGGACCTTGAATTTCAATCATGACAAGATAATAATAATCATATGCAGTTTCACTATCTCGTAAACAACTGTAAAACATAAAAATGGCTTGAAACATAAGGAAATCACAGGATAGCCAAGGGGGATTGCAAAATGTCTCCATATTAGCTGCTGTAGCAATAAAGTAATACGACCATACAGAAAATCCAATGTCAATCATGCCTTACATACGTGGATTCTTAAACTCATTGAAACATAATAAATTGAAACAAATGTGTCTCCAGTGGTCAAAAACTTACATGCAATGAGTGGAATAACTGAATCTTGTACACTGAACAATAAGTGCTCACTTTCACATCTATGTGGCCAATGTATGTGGTATTGGGATACCAACAATAAGGGTTGCAGTAAGAAATAAGTTAGAATTAGGATTTTCACTTGATCTCAACTTTCCTAATTATTGAAGGATCCTTTCACACGTGGATCAGCATATCCATGTGTGGTCAAAATTTACTTCTCTATTATATTCTCGTTAATTAATTACCGAATACATACTTGTATTAGCACAGGTAAAAGCTTAGATCATATAATAATCCTACGAAACATCAAATTTATAACAACAAACATGAAACTTACAATTAATCACTAGTTACTACAAACAAAAACTTGCATCATAGAGAGTGAACCAGTAATTGTTCAAATAAAAAAAGCAATCCACCTCCAGTTGCCTTCAACTGTACGGCACCAATGGGAAGCACCTTCTCCGGAAAATTCGGCGCAAGCGGTGGCCTATTAAGGTCCGTCTCTGTCGGCAGCATCCGGTACCGAGGAGCACTCACTCTAGAAAACCCGTAAAGAAAAAAAAAATATACAATAATAACTCAAATGAAAAAGAGAGAGAGAGAGAGAGAGAGAGAGAATCAGAGATCAACACATGAATACATGAATATGTGCTTACGTTTGAGCAGAGGGGACGAGAGCGGAGTTGAAGGCCACGTCATGAAAAGATTTGTCGGTGGGTACCGGAATAGAGCCGCAGAGAAAACCCACGGGTTTTGGCCTCGCGATTTCTAAGCTCCCCACGCACTGCAACTCTCTCGAGCTCGATTGCGGGGGATACGATGACGGCTGGTTTTCCATCGTCACCTTAGTAGTTGGTCTCCGTCAATCGATTACAACTGGTTGTTTCTTCTTATTTTCTCACTGTGTCGGAAAACGCTGGAAGTATCTATCGGTTTGTTTGAGATGCTCCATTCCTCCTTTTATTCTGTGAATCCAAGGTGTTTTGAAAATATTTAATATAAAAAAAAAAAAAAAGGCACTTTCTTTCTACGCAAATATTCAGAAATGTATTCTGAAAACATAATAAAAGTGGTTTGTACCTGAATTTGGGAAAGATAAAAAATAAAAACAAACAAATATTTAGTCCACTACTATCAAAATTCTATTACAAATACTATTTTAAATTAATAAATAATTTTAAAATATAAAAAATAATCAACACTTTCGAATAAAATTTTAAAAACTCAAATAATTTTTATTTTATAAAATTTCGATCATACCTAAATAAATCATAATAACTTATATTATTAATTTTTTATAATATTAATATACTATTTTATAAAATTTCAATCATACCTAAATAAATCATAATAACTTATATTATTAATTTATTATAATATTAATATAAAAAATAAAATAAAAATTTTTTGTAATACGTAATAATTAATATAATATAAAAAAATAATTAAAAAATATTTTTGTTGAAACATGATAAAACCACACTTAGATTGTACTATATTTAAAGATTATATTTAAATAATCAAAAATTTTAATTTTCTATTATTGCATCATAAAAATTTGCCGAAATACCTTTTCTTATCAAACTCAATTGTCTATTTTGACAAAATCCAAAACATAATTCCAACATTTACTTTCATGTCAATAATAGTCTCAAAGGGAGTAGTGAATAACACAAGTGGAGTGAAATTTTTTCCTAATTTTTTTTATCATTGACTTAAACTAAAATTGATATATGGCATAATTAATAATAAATTATTTAGATTATATCTTTAATTTTTAAATTTATATTATAAAATATAAAATTAATTTATAAATTTTATTAAAATATAACTTAAATTATTTATTATTAATTATGCAATATATTAATATCTTGTTAAAAATTAAGAATAAAAAAAATTAGGAAAAGATTCTAAGCCATCACAAATAGTATTTTACATACAAAAATTAAAATATATTTTATTGAATTTTACTTTATTATTATTTTTTTCAAGCGGTTGCATTTAGGAGCAATCTGTTCATCCAACTACACTTTTATATCAACTTAGTTATGCGATAATTTGGCATGAAAAAGTTATGCTTATAATTTTAAAGTTTTAAATTTGATTCACCACATTAATATTTAGTAAGCACTAAGGTCAAAATTTAAATTGGATCATTTTTTTTGCTTTTTCCTGTTTTAAAGCTGAGATAACTTGCATTTATTTTCATGGAATTCAAAAATTAAATAACACTAAAGAAGTGAATAGAAATTAAATATTAAACTTTTATTTTTCAACTTTAGAAGGTGAAAAAGAATCCATAACAAATTTGAAGTTTTATGATAAATTACACATTTTTTTAAATACTAGGATACAAGGGATTGTTCCATATAGAATCCAAATACAATTTTGGTCTTTAAAAGTAAAGAATGCAAAAGATACTAAAAAAATAAGTTTGACATTTCAAAAACCATAGGTAAAGAATACTAAAAACAATTAGTTTAACAATTTATTTTCAAATGTTGTAGTTGAAGAATACCAAAAAAAAAAAGTGTTTTCAAATAAAATTCTAAAAAAAAGAGTATAAAATTAAATAATGATAAATTTTGTTTTTAGTATTTTTTATTTAGTTATGTACAAACTTTATCTATATAAAAATATTTCTTTCTTTTCATAATTATCTATTTTTTTTTCTCCCTCAATTCACAATTCATTTCTCTTGTTTAACATCAAACTAAAATTTCTTCAATCAAATATGCGTATAATACTTATGTGTTGGAGCTAATCGTCAAAAAAATATTTATTTGTTAGAGTTAATCATAAAAGATAAAATCGAGGAGCCTTATTAAGTGTTTAAAAAACAATTAGAATAATTTTTTCCGCTAGTATATTTCATTGAAATGACACAAAATCAAGTTTGTAAGTTTTGATTAATTTTATTTTAATTTTTTAGTTTACTCTTCATAATTATGAGTATATATTCTTTGCAAAATTAGTTCACAACATGCATCTAGATTAAGGGTGGCAAATTGAATTATTGTGTTATATTCGTATTATGTTATATTTGTATTGTGTTAAAAAAAGGTTAATTCAAATCTAATTCGTTTATTAATTATATCAAAAAATTAAAAAATGAATATGGTTCGTTTATAGAATGAATAATTTAGAAATGATTTGTTTAAATATGATTAATAAATGAATTGTAAATTAGTTATAAATAAATTGAAACGATTAATTTAAGCACGATTAATAAATAAATTATAAACAAATTGTAAACGGATCATAAATGAATTAAATTAAGAGAATACTTATTCATTTATTACACAAATTTATTTATAATTCTTTTGTTTGTTTATTATTCATATCTTAAAGAAACAAATAATTCTGGTAGTTCAAAATAAAATACCACACGATTATTAAACAGGTAATATGAATACGACACGTTTATTATTCGTGTCAAATTTTCAAAATACAAATCTATTTATTTGTTTCGAATTCGTATCGAATAATCATACCATGACTTATATTGCTGTCCTTATTTTAGATAGGTAAACTAAAATCATTTTTAATTACTAGATAAAATATTTATGTAACTCTCTAGATTTGTAAATATCTTTTGAGAACTATATTCAAATATTTTAAATTTTTATTATATTTTAATTTTTAAAAAAATTTTATTATATTTTAATTTTTCTAAAAAATTTTTCTTCTTTTTTTTTTTGGTTACATACATATGCATATGTTTGTATATGTGTGTACAAAAATTTTATAATTATACATGCTTTTATTAAATTATAAATAGATTCAAGGATAGCTGTTACAATGTGAAACCTCTTGATAAGAAAAATGCTTGTCTTTTGAGGGCAAATTGAAATTAAATATTTGCAGTTGGATAAATTACAAGTAATTTACTATAACCAAAGTGTTTGATTAAAGATTTTGAAAATTGCTTTTTCATAAAAATTACTTTATCTTATATAAAATTTGAAAAGTAAAGAAGTAACAGATTTTAAATTTTTGACTTTATAAAGTAATTTAAATGTAATTTTTAAAATATTACATTATAAATTATACAAATTGAAAAGTTATTTAAGTATTTTATAGATGATTTTTAATATTGCTTTTGGCAAAATTACTTCATTTTACATGGGTTTTGAAAAATAAGAAAGGAGTTGCTTTTAAAATTTTGATTTACATAATTAGTTTTACTCTTAAATATAATTTTAAATATATCACATTATAAATTATACAAACCCAAATTAAGTTGAAAAAATTATAAATTACAACTTCAAATACAAAACAAAATCATTAAAATTTTCTTAAGATTTTTTAATTACTTTTATACTCCTAATTTTTGCCACATATAAATTATT
Organism: Khaya senegalensis; assembly: GCA_032402905.1. Taxonomy (NCBI): domain Eukaryota; kingdom Viridiplantae; phylum Streptophyta; class Magnoliopsida; order Sapindales; family Meliaceae; genus Khaya; species Khaya senegalensis. The sequence continues at coordinate 3,018,691 of CP135544.1, forward strand.
TTAAAATTTGTAGTACTTTTAAAAATAAAATTTAACAAAATCTCTATTAATTCTCTTAATAGTTTATTATTATTTTTTTAATGCAACACACATGGAGGAAACACTGCCCTTCATCTAGGAAAACTATAGTTAATTACAAAACATTTTTGTTATTTCAAAACAAAATTATCAACTCTTTCTAATTAGTACTGTTTTTTAAAATTCTGAAAGTATTTTTAGATCTTAGTAGAAATATTCTACTCTTGTGCAAGGCTCAATTAAAATTTGTCATATTTCATTTAAATTAAGATTTTTTGCTCATAATTCATCTAACTCAAATTTTCTTCTTTCTTTTGAAAATCTGTGAATCTATAATCAAATGCTGATTTCTTTAAGAGGAGCCATAACACACTTCAATTTCTTTCGCACCTCAGATTTCCTCAACTACAGATTTGGCATGGCTATAATTTGAGCATAATGCACTTTAAAGGATTTCTGCATTTTTAGCTCTTATTATCTCTATTCCTTCAACACCTCGACAACACTCCTCACATTATTATTAAATTGATTTATTTCTTATGAGACGAGTATTTTTTTTTCATTACTAGTTTGTTTTACATTTTAGAATGATAATTGACTGTTAATGTTTGAATTCTTGGGTAGTTTTTCTCTTAGATCATATTAACCTTATCTTTTATGTTTGGATTATCTTCTATCATTTAGTTAATTTTTATGTTGAATTCTTGCTTATGTATACTTTATTATGGAAAAAAAAATTAATTTTGGACATTTTCATCCTTGGATTTTTTATGAAATTTTATTTTGACTATCTAGTTTTGGTTTTTGACTTTATGACTTACTCCTTTACATGCGTATCGTGTAATTTATCATTTTAGTCATTATTTTTCTTCATGCTACCTTAACCATTTTCATGTTTACTGCCTAGTTTTGTTTCTATGCATCTTCTTTACAATGTACTTCTCTTTTTGGTACTTAATGTGATTATTCTAGTTCTTTTTAACAAAAAAAAAAAAAAAAAGAAGTATTATATATTAATGGGAAGCCAAAAAAAGAAGCAGTATGCCAAAGGGGGAATTGTTAAGGTTTACAGAGAAAATAAGAGTTGGTATTATTTTAGAAACATATTTTAATCGTACACTTCTGTTGCAATAAACTAGACTGCTTACTATTCATCCTAATATTATTCTTCATGTGTAAGCATTATAAGTTTACTAGTTAACTCAAAATAATTATTATTTGGAAACAAATCTTTTATTTAAGAGAAATTTTTTTCAATTCAAGAAGATATTTTCTCTTCAAAATTAAGAAATAAAAATTATATTAAACAAGGCTTAAGGTTTTTCATGTGTGTGTGTGTGTGTATGCGCGTGTGTATTATTCTCATTATGTTGCAACCTTAGTGAACAGTGAAAAGGAGAGCTCCATGAGTTTTTTTTTTCTTCCTTCTTTGATATTTTATTTTCTAAGTTGTTAATTACAAGTTTATAATTTTTATTTTCATTAAATTTAGATAGTATTCTATTAAGTGTTGCTAAGGCGTTTTGATATTATTCTTTATTAGAAAGATTTATATTTGTTGAAAAGAGTTTAATAACATTTAGCAAGGGGGTATTAGTTTACGAAATTGAAAGAGATTTCAAAGTGTTATAGTGAAGGAATCTCACTGAACAAGGTCGCTGAGAAAAATTCAAACCATCGATGATAATGTTAAGAGGGAGTTTTTATTTTACCTAACTCTATTGGTATTAGTAATTGTTTATTTCTTAATTGATTGTTTTCTCTTATATGTACCTTTATAAATGTTGGATTAGGAAATTCAAACCATGTTAAAGTTCTTGTCTCCTTATTTACTTCTTTCGTTGTGTGATATTTTAATTAATTTGTCAAATTAATTAAAATTGGTAGGGGCATATTCTCCTTAGAAGAAGCAAATACTTATGATGAGAAAAAAAGATGCAAACATTTCTAGCTTCTTTTTTAATCAAATAGAAATATCAAATACTCTGAATAATTGTAATCAAAACAAAAAGAATTACAATTTATGTGTAACTTCTATTTGAAATTAAAGTAAAAAAGATTCTTTCAATAATAAAGTAAAAGAAGATTGTTGAATAAAGATAAAGAAAATGGCAATGCCTCTTATATTTGAAAGTAATTGAAGAATTAACAATAAGTGATAAAGAATGATAACACGTTAGGCTACTCTTAAACAAGATACATTCATTAAAATTAATGTTCTTTCCTTTCTCAAACTTCAAGATTTTGTTTAAACAATGTAATTAAAACTTTATTGGGAATTTCAATCATATCTTTTCAAGTTTTCACATAATCTTTGTCTAGCATTTGAAATTGTAGAAACAAATGCTCACATGTCAATTGAGAAAGCTTAAAGACAACAAAAGAATAATGGGTGAAAATACACAAGAAGGACATTTTTAATTAAAGAAGGATATTTTTTAATATTCTAAAAAATCTCAATTTTTGTAGTATAGCAAAAGCAAGGAGCAAGCTACTACAATCAAGACATGTTAAATAGCAATTGAATACATACACATTGATCAAAAAGAGGCAAGGTAGAGGACCAAAACCTCAAAAAGTGGTGATCATGAACATTGCAACATAAATAAGATTTAATAGAAGTTATATAGAGTTTTTACTCTTACATCTTGGATATTACAGAGGATTGATTAAACATCATCATCAACGTATATGATAATGGTAATTTTCTCTTAAAAATATCATTTTGATTAAAAATTTTAAAAAAAGCCAATGCTTTTTTAAACTCTCAAATTCATTGATGACAACTTTTAATTCATTATTATTACAAGAAATCAATCTAAAACACTTCTCACAATTAGAGCTAATTAATATAAATCAATCAGCTTTAATGAAAATGATGAATCAAAGAAACAAAAGGGAACAATACTAGAAATATGTGGTTTGGCCAATAAGCTTATATCTATGGGATCAAACATACTTAAAAGTCTTTTATTATTGAAAAACAAAGATTATAGATGAAAAACTTAGATTTTAAGCTTTTCAATGAGTACAAGCATAGGCAAACTAGTACATACATGTAGTGTAAAATATTAAAAATTTGTTTACTTTTTAAAATTTATGTGATAAACCTTAATGTTACATATGTATATAAATAAAATAAATAGATTTGTATATACCTCTATATTAGACGATTTATTAAACTACAAACATAAATTGAATGCCTCTTTGACTCTGTAGTATTTACACGATTGACAATCAACTTGGAGTGCTAATTCCCATGATTTTGAGTGTTGATTATTTTGTATGTTTTTTTTTTCCTCAAAACTAAACATGCAAAACAAACCCTAAGCATACCCTATAAAATACAAATATCATATATTTATAATGTTATTTGGAGTTTTGGTGTACACTTAAACCATTAAATTAAGTTTTCTTTTAAAACCCAATCTATTTAATAAAATTTGTACTAACAAAATTTTATTCAATCTTTACATTATGACTTAGTCAAATTTAATATCTAAATAACTCAACGAATTTTAAACATATTTAGGATTCTCCATTTATATATATATATATATATATATATATTTATTTTTATGAATTAAAGTTATTGTTATTCCTGATCTTAATATGCAATTCAATAGGTTCTTGTAACATTAATAATAATATTAAATTTTAATTTTGATATTACAAGTAATAAACAGTATTTAATAATACATCATAATTATCCAAGTGATAAGAATGTCAATAGTTTAACATCACTTTATTCGTGATCAATATTACTATATAATTTAATCTATTTATTCAAAATATCATAATTAAACACAAAGTATGAAATGTATAACCTTTATATAATTTAATTTCATATTTCTTTGATATCAAATAAACTTAACATCACATATCAATTTATTTGAATATAACCATATATTTTTATAGTCTCACTCAATTAAAGAACTCAAGATATCACTCCTATTATATAAAAAGAACAAATTTTATTTTGATCACACACATTCTTTTACATGAATTATGACATATTTGACTATTTTCTTTATAATCCATTTCATTATAGATAACATTTAAAAATCTTAAAAATATATCATTTTCAATATTGAAAACCTTGGTGATTTCAAATTTAAAGATCACATATGTCATTATCACTATAAAAATTTTTTATAATACTTATATAATGATTCATATAGCGTTCTCATAGTAGGTTGGTCTAATATATTAGTTCATTAACTTATATCTATATGTTAACTTGATATCTCATATCATAATAAACATATGTTATCATCAGTCATTACATATACTAATTTCTATATATTATTATTGTTCTATTCATAATAATACTTAACTAGAAATATTTAAGAATAGTATTTAACTAATTGAACATATTATTTTAAATGCATTATTATATTTATTAAACACACAAATATATAATAATAAATTAACAAATAATATACATACACACACACACACACACACACATATAAATCGACAATGTCATGATACATAAAAAATAAATATGCTAAATATATAAAAAAAAATACTATTAAATTTAGGGTATATATCAACAATCTCTCACTTGTATTAAATCTAATTTCTTATGTATCTAATACCTAAAGATCTAATGTAACAATCATGTCTTTGCAATGTTAGAGATTTCGTTAATGGGTCAGCGATGTTAGCATCTATTAGTACTCTGCATATCTTCATATATTTTCTCTCGATAATCTCTCAAATGAGATAACAGTGTCGAAGTATATGTTTAGATCATTGGTAAGATTTAAGTTCTTTTACCTATGTAATAGCTCTATCATTATCACAATAGAGCTCTATTGAAATCATCAACAAATGTAATGAAGTATTGAAATCCTCCCCTAACTTGTGTGTTACAAGGTCTCATATATCATTATGAATAAGACCTAATAATTCGCTTACTCCTTTACTATGTCCAATAAATGGTACCTCAGTCATTTTGCCAAATAAACAAGATTCATATACCTCATAAGATTTAAAATTAAATGAGTCCAAAAATTCAGAGATAAATAAGATTTAAATCATTTAATTTAATTCTTTTAGTATTTATGTTATAAATGAGCATATTAAGATTTAGAATATATAGTTCATTGATCAAATGTGCAACTCTTGCTCCATTTCATACGTATAGGTTCACTTCACCTTTAGTTAATATCCCACTTCTTTTAAGATTCTGCATATTAAGACAAATATGAGAACTACATCCAATATGTAAAACCTATGATGTAGAAGAAGACAAATTAATTTTTATAACAAAAATATTTGAAGTAGAAGTTTCGCTTCTTTTCTTTTTTAGATTCTTTAAGTAGACTTTACAATTCCTTTTTCAATATCCAATCTCACTATAATAGAAACACATCCCTTCCTTAAGTATTTTACCTTCGAACTTTAGTGTAGATATATTGAGCTTAACTTTTTTTTATTCTTATTGTCCATTTTTATTTTTATTGTCCTTTTTATTCTCACCTTTTGCCTTAAACATTTATTTGCCCTCTTGTACCATTAATACAGGCTTGGACTTCTTCATATTTACTTTAGCTGTTCATACCATGTTTAGCAATTCACGAAGAGTATTGTCAATTTCATTCATGTTATAATTCATGATGAATTTATTGTAGTTATCTAGCAACAATTTTTAAATAATATTAGTGGCTAACTCTTGGCTCAAAGGAAAACTTAATCTTTCTAGATTTTTGATATACCCAATTATCATAAGTACATGGGCACCAATTAGGGTTTCTTTTGACATTTTGTACTAAAATAAGGTTTTGGAGACATCATACCTTTCTTGGTATACTTGCTTTTGATAGAGTTTTTTGAGGTATTCGATCATATCAAACGCTTGTATTTTTTTCATATTGTTTTTGAAGATATGGTATCATCGTAGCTAACATGAGGCAACAAACGTCTAAAATGTCATCTTAATACTGCTTATAAGCATCTTTTTCAGTCCATGGGGTATTAGCAATAAGTGGTTCAGGTATGGATTACTTTAGAGTATAAAATTTTCTTTCTTGGTTGATGATTATCCTCAAGTTCCTATACCAATCAAGAAAATTTGTCCCATTCAATTTATCTTCCTCAAGGACTGATCACAATGATAATGTATTTATGTTATTTGATATCATAATAACAATCTATAACATAACATGCAAAAATAAGTATCATGCATTAATTCATTTAATCAAGTTTTAATTAAATAATATTCCTACTACTTTCTTTCAAATTAATAACCTGCATTATTAGTTTGAAAAATTTTATACTAAAATTTTTTAATGGGTCAATATTTATATTTTACTTTATCTTGAATCAATTTTGACTTATCATCCAAAACTTGGTTATTTAAGTAAATAACACTTACTAATTGTATCATATGTAATTTTTGGATATTGGGTGAACAACATTTGTTCTAGTCTATCTAATGAAGTAAACTTAACTTATTACCTCTAAGTTCTTAATTCTATTAAAATAACCTAATTAAGTCTTACTTAATGGTAGCAATTTAGATATTACTATTTTTTCATTATATCTCACCAAGATTGGTAGGGTACTTTACTTTGGCAAGCATACACACATCCAATCGAGGTCTTGACAAATACTATTTATTAGAAGCCTTGACTTAATATTTTATTTATGAAGGATTTTATTTTTAAAAACAATCTCATCATTTTATCACTTATCATGTATTTTATATATTAGTTCATCTCATACATATACTTCCTATATCATGCATCTCATACATAAATTTAACCAAATCTTCCTATATCATGCATGTTATACATAGACAAGAAAATAAACATAACATAGTTCTAGCCCATTCTATGTCAATATTTCCAATCCAATGGGATAATCAACAAGTTAACCTAAGGGTAAAGACAACTTCATCAAATATAGTTGATTGTAATTTCATCAAACCAATTACATTAGTCTTTTGAGCTATAAATAAGCACCATGCGCTATAAAACATATATTAATAAAGCATAGAATCATGTTATATTAATCAATTAAAATATAAATTAAAGTTTTAAATATAACCTTATGCTGATGCCCTTATTCGTTTAACCATCGTAAATCACCATTATTCATTTACTAATATTAAACTAATCAAATCATATCAAAACAAAATTATATTCAAAGAAAGACGACTAGGTTTTCAATCAGAATACATGCCAAATCACATCAATACCAATTCATGTACAAAGAAAAATGACTAGGTTTTTTTTTTCGTAAGTGGCTCTGATACCATTATAGGCAACCTAATACATATAGGTAGCAAAAAATACTAAAATTTGTCTGCTTTCTAAAATTCATGTAATAAACTCTAGTGTTACATATTTATATACATATAATGCAATAAATTTGTACACACCTTTATATTAGATGATTTATCAAACCAAAAATATAAATTAAATGCCTTTACAATTCTATAGTATCCACACGACCGAGAATTAACTTAGAGTGCTAGCTTTTGTGTTTTTGAGTGCCGATTATTTTGTGTGTTTTATTTTATTTTCTTAAAAGTAAATACTTTAAACAAACCTTAAGCATATCCTACGAAACACAAATATTATATATTTATAATATTATTTTAGAGTTTTAATTTAGACTTAAATCATAAGATTGAGTTTTCTTTTAAACTTCAATCTATTTAATAAAGTTTATATTAACAAAATTTAATTCAATCTTTACATTATGATCTTAGTCAAATTCAATACTCAAATAGTTCAACGAATCCTAAACACATATAGAATTATATATATATATATAAATTCATTTTTATGAATTAACGTTACTATTATTTTCAACTTTAATGTGCGACTTAATAAGTTTTTGTAACGTTAATAGTTACAAGTAATGAATGGTGTCTAACAATATATCATGATTACTAAAGTGACAAGAATGTTAGTAATTCGACATCACCTTATTTATTACCAATATTACCGTATAATTCAATTCTTTTATCCTAAATATTTTAATTGAGCATAAGGCATAAAATGTATAACTCTTGTATAGTTTAATTTTATATTTTTTTTAATATCATATAAAGATTTATTATATAATATAAAGTCAATACCACATATCGACTTATTTAAGTATGGCCATACATTTTCATAATCTCACTTAATTAAAAAGTCTAAGATATCACTTCCATTATATAAGAGAGACAAATTTTATCTTGATCTCACACATTCCTTTACACAAGTTATAACATATCTAACTATTTTCTTTATAGTCTATCTTATTATAAATAACGTTTAAAAATATTAAAAATATATCATTTTCAATGTTAGAAACTATGATGATCTCAAGTTCAAAAATCATATACACCATTCTCATTATGAAAATTACTTATAACAATCATATAATGATCTATGTAATATTCTTATAGTGGGTCAGTCTAATATATTAGTTTATTAACTTGTATTTATGTGTTAACTTGATATCATATCATAATACACATATATTGTCATCGATCACTGTACATATTAATCTCTATATATTATCGTTACTTTATTCATGATAATGCTTGACTAAGGATATTTAAAAATATTATTCAACTAATTGAATATACTATTTTAAGAGTATTTTTACATTTATTAAATACACAGATATGTAATAATGAAATAACAAATGACACATACACACACACACACCCCATATAAATCGACAATGTTATGATACATAAAAAATAAATATACTAAATATCCAAAAAAATACTATTGAATTTAAAGTACATAACAACAATGACCCACTTACATTAAATCCAAACTCCCATATATCTAATACCTAAGGATCTAATGTAATAATCATGTTTTCATTGTGTTAGTGGTTTCGTCAATAGGTTAACAGTGCTAGTATCTATTGGCACTCTACATATCTTTACATTTCTCTGTCAATAATGTAACACCCTTATATTTAAAATCAACCACACAAGATACAATCTGAAATTTTTTTTTTAAAACATTAAGATATATATATATATATCTACACATAACCATTAATTAAAATATAATCCATTTTAAATAAAACATTCGACAATATTGATAGAATGCGTACCAAAAGTTATGCATTAATATAATGGATAACCCAACGGTACACCGATGTGGTATATCCTTACACACATGCACATATTTATATCTAATTATGCAGTTACACACTACCTAAGTATGCTACTAATTATGCTCATACCATTACTTTCACCCAATGCACATATTGAATACTGTCCTTAGTACTGATGCATGTACACGCAACCACCTTTAGAATGTAGTATGCAACTTGGTAGTATGCACCCTATCTAAAAACAATAATAATGTAAATGTGTATATATATATATACACATACACGCGTGCACGCCATAGATTAAACATTAGGAAATAACCTAAATTCAATTTAATTCAAAGAACACATTTATAACCAAAATAATACACACACACACACACACACACACACACACACACACATATGAGGAAGCTGGATATGTATAATATCTTGGTTACACATATAGTTTATAATATGTAACCTAAAAATACAAGTTCAACGTACCAACTTATATATACATGTACATACAAAATTACACATTATTATCAAAAAGACCCTCATTATAAAGATACTAACTTTGCTAACGTCTCAAAGAGTTCGCATCTATATCATACTGTACCATATTACTTGTAAAACTACAATCCACAAAGGATAAGCGAAACAGCTTAGTAAAGAAACATAAAATTTTAATATAGAATTCATTCTTCTACCACATATACTATGCGATATTAACAGCGTAGAGACCATTAAACCCATATCGTCTTGAATATAATTTAACGATATAAATAACACACTGACTATACAATCCATATCACTATCCACATAATATTCATAATTACTGCATAAAATACAAATAAGTCTATATGTATTTTAGAATCAATATCATATACATTTTTAATAAATTTTCAATAAATATCCAACCAGTCACGCTAACACAGTTATGGATCATGGTCAAAGTAAATTCATGTAACCTTCATCCATTCACACTATTCGTTTATCGGGCTGAGCGTATATTTTACATATAATCGATTATATAACCTGACTATAATCAAGCCAGTGGGTGTAAAGGGTATCTGAATATTTGGATCTATAACTAATGCAGCCATGTAGTTAATACCACATGAACCAAAACTATGCATTTATTTATGAAAATTATTATACAACTAACTCATACACAATGAATACCATATGAAACCAAAATCATGTATTTATTTTCGAAACCATTATATACCTAAACCATGCACAATGAATACTATATATGCACATCTATATACACTAAAATGATAAACAGTGTCCAAATCTTGACTTTCATGCACATATGAAATTTATTCACATAATGAATGTATAATATACTTGCAGATAGTAATACTTAACCAAAAATTCATAACACTTCCATAATTTTATACACTCGTAAATACTTAGTCTACGATATTTACTGGGATTTATCCATCACCATTAGAATTTTTACCATCACGATACACATATCGTATAACTATCTAATGTTAATAAATAACCATACATACTAACGTATCATTCATTATCAAAAAAAATTTATATAATAATTATAATTACTATAATTATTATAATAATCTACATGCAGCACCAAGGGTACTACAAACTATTTTAAATTCTATTAATTATACTCTGATAACACAGTTATAATAACAATTCATCTACATATTTTAATAATCAATATAAAACATTATACATACATAGTATATTAAAACACTTCTAAATCTCCACAAGCCTACCCATTCTCCGCCAATGAGATTTTCTCTACAATAGTAACCAAAGTTATTATTTTACCTTTTTTTTCAATTTTTCTAGTTTTATTTATCCAACTCAAATACCAATTCCAATGTTTCACAGCACACTCCTAAACATATAAACATACTATAAAAATAATAATTAAGGTCATCAGAATAATAGTCGAAATTTTTATTCTACTATTTTTTATTTTTTTACTATTTTTTTTCATTTTAACCAATCAAATCAATTCCTATTAATTTCATTGTTTCACCATATAATTATTAACACATAATTATAGAAAAAAAAAATCATCATTTAAGGCATAATGAATAGTATTCAAATTTACCCTTTTTCTAATTTTCTTCTATTTTACACATTCAAATCATTTCCTACTAATTTTATTTATTCCTTAACATACATATACACATTAAAACATATCATAACACATTAAAATCAAATATTTAGAGGCTTAATGAATAATGGCCGAATGCACTTCTCCACCAATACTCATGAAATTTCTAAATCCTTATTATTTTACACATTATCTTATACCTGATCTCATCTAAATATAATCCCAAATTCATTTCTACACAAATCAATCACCAATCACAAATTTCATAAAAGAAAATTATACTTCCTTATATTCAAAGTATGTCAAATGCTTGAGTAAGTCGTCTAATACTGTAAAATCACCCAAATCACCATTTAAAATCATAAAACCACCATCAAAATCACTTTTTAACAAATTTATAAACTGAAATTTAATAAAATCAAGAACTTTAAATTCTTTCATTTTAGTCCATCAGTTTTAAACCTCACAAAATTTTTAGATTCTTGTGAAATGACTATTTTACCCTTATTGTTTAAAATGTATCATTTTGATCCTTTTTTGTCATTTCTAGGGGAATTCATATCCAAATTCAATTCTATTTTTTTCCTACATCTTATTTACACTATTTAAAATATTTCTAGTTAGTTGGTTTCTGGCAAAATCCTTTCACTCCCTTGCGGAATGGCTATTTCTCCCTTTTTGCAAAAATGCGATTCTTGTCGTTCTATGATTATTCAACCTATCTCTTCTTATAAAATTCTATTATAACACTTACAAGAATTCTGGGTAATTGGATTTTGGCGAAATCCTTCCGACCTTTGGCAAAAGAACCATTTTGCCCATTATGTCCCCGACTTCACATAAATATACCAAACGTGTCCTGAATTAAAATTAAACTTACTACTATGGTATTTATGAAGTTCCAAAACTTTCTAAGTGATCAAAATCCACTTTAATCATAATTTTGAGTAAAAAAATTATTTTACCTCTACCCAACAAAATGACCCGTTTACGCAAGTTTTACCATATTTTCTTCCAACGAACTTCATAAAATATTTTCATGGACAAAAAATAATAAAAATTAGGATCTACTTACATCCGGATGTCACAAAGACATTACTAAAAGAAGTACAAAACAAATAAAACATGACATGTGGAGCAAAATCAGAGATGGTCCAAAAGCTATATGATCATTTGATAGAACTTGAAAAGACCATTGCAGCATGAAGATGTAATGTCATATATAATCAAGCTCAAAGTCAACCGGTCTTCTATGCGGTCTCTCGAGATTTGAGAATAAAGCACTTTGATAACTATATTAGGGAAACGACTCTAGTATAACCAATGTATCATACATTCATCAATGTGAGATTTATAACTATAACGTAAATTTTAAAATTCTTCACAATAAATTTGAAATAAATGAAACAAATAATAAATAATACTTAATACATAAATAAAAAATTTAAAACATGTAAATGTAAATTTTAAAATATGTAATAAATAGTATTTATAATATAAATAAAAAACTTGTAATAATAATATAAAATTTTAAAAAAATATTATAATAATATAACTACTGTATCATAGTTGATCCCTTTTATTAGATATGCATTATACTCTTCGTATTTGCTTAATCAAAAAGGGACTTTTGAAAATATTTGTTTAGATTATAATTATTGTTGCTGTCAAATATGTTTTATGTACTCTGATTTTCTTTTATTTGTGGCAAAATATTACTTGTGCACTTGAATTATTTTTTTATACTTAATTTAATATTCACAACAAGTATTAAATTTACTCAAATTTTGTTAAACTGCCAAACCATGATTTTGTTAAATTGTAAATAAAATAATTTTATTAAATTGTAAATAAAGGATTTACCTAAAATTATGGATGTAAAAATTAAAATAATTAACATAAAATTTAGAATAAATAATATAAAAAAAATTTAAAATATAAATATAAAATTTTAACTTAAATTAAAAGTAAAAAAGTTAGATGAATATTTTAATATACAGTAGTCAAACACGTAAACGAAGGCAAAATAATTTTGTTTATGTGACAATGAAAAGACAAAAATAGGCCTGCAGGCAATGCCAGCCAACCGGTAGGGTCTGACGCGGAGAATCCTAAACCAAACGCACACGGAGTCAATGATAATTGGATTGCATTTCTTAATTGCTAAGTACCGTCTCATATCTGAATTCTAACAGAAAATTCATATAAATAAAGGGCAAACAATCGAATCGATGTCTGGAGGACACTTAAAAAACTTGTTATCATCGGCAGTTCTTTTGTTGTTTTCTCTGATTCTGATACGCGAAATGGCAGATACGGCAGCTGCTACCGTCGCCGCACCATCAACTGTTCAGATCGTTTACACCGAGAGGCCGCAGGACGAGGAGCCTGAGGCCTATCACATCCGAATTCTCTCCTCCGTCCTCGGCAGGAATGACTATCAAAACCCTATCTGTTTTCTCAATTTTTATCCCATTCGATTCGCTGAAACAATTTTTATAATACGATGCCAAAAATATTTCGTTAATTTTGTGCAGTGAGGAGGCTGCAAAGGATGCTTTATTGTACAGTTACAAGACGGCTGCCAGTGGATTCTCGGCCAAGCTTACTCCTCAGCAGGTCGAAGAGATTTCGAGTAAGGGTTTCTTTTTACTTGATTTCTTATTGTTGTTCAATCGAGCCATCTAGAGGTTTTTTTTTTCAATTCTTTGTGAATTTAATTTTTGATTGAATGCGAAACAAGATATAGTGTTGATAAATTATAGTTATCGTTGAGTCTGTTTGTTGAATTCCTCTTGAATTTCGTTTCTCCCGTGAGATTCGTATTTATTGAATATATGAACATCTTGTGGCTGGGATGCTATAATTTTGATCTCTGTGAGAGTGATCCGAGAAGTATAATCTTAGAAACTCATCAAGTGGTTAGTTTTAGGGTGATACAATTTTATTCTATATGTTTCATATTGTTTTCATCAATATAATGTTGCCGAAATTATGTTGGGTTAACTAGTATCTAATGTATCTAGTCTTTCTTTGTTGGAACATTGCTGCTTGTGTTTTATGGATTGCAATTATGTGTGAGCTGTTCTGTTTTTGAAGCCCAGCAACAATGGGTGACGGCAAACTTTCCATAGATGGGTGGTTTAAATTTTTAGTTTGAGCAGATAGTTCTAGATATTCACTAGTTATATCAGTTGAGCGTACTAACAACGGGCTTTTTGCTAACACTGACAAGTCATTGCCTATCCAGCATTGGAGAGGAGCCCTTTTTATTTGTTTGGGTTTGCATTGGAGCTAGTCCCGCAAAATTATAATGACATTTTGATTGAATGAGCAGTGATGAAAAAAGAAACTGGCTATTCACATTCAAATTCAAGTTAAGATTGCATTTATGTCTAATAGACTGCAAATATTCAGAGGTGCTACAGGAAACTATAACATTTTGCCTTTTGAAATAAGTTTTTGACATAATTGTTTCTCAGATGTCTATGGTTTTTCCAAATATGTCCCATGAAAAGTTTTTGGAATATTATAAGAGCTTTGATGGGATTTTTGTTCTTATAATATACTGGTGCTTATAGAAAAGTTCTTGGTATATAATCGGAGTTTGGAAAGGTTTTTTGTTCTAATGATATATTCGTGCTTATTTTCTTCCTGTTACAAATTGTTATACAGCAAGATTTTTATTTAAATATGGGTGAATTTTCATTTTGATATCTTTTTTTTTTTTGGTTGCAGAGCAACCGGGGGTTCTTCAAGTTGTTCCAAGCAGGACACTCCAACTTCATTCAGGAGGAGATGCGAGGCTGCATTAGATCAAGCAAAGATCGCCATGTGCAACCAAGACCCAATATCTATAAGACAGTTACCTGTGCATAAACCAGTTTGACTTGTGGACTCTGGTACACTTTTGGCTTGCGTGCTTTACTTAAATAATCTTCCAAATAAATTGTGCATGTATATGCAGACTTTCAATTTTATGTTCGTAAATTGTTATTTGCCATCACATTGTTTCTGTTTGCTTGTTTCATTTCTAAATGCAAGTTCAAATGGCAACTGGGTTGAGAAAATGTCATGGAAATATATATATATATATAAAAAAAATTTCTTTTGTCCTGTTACTCTAAATGGTTTGTCAATGCCTTTGTCTATTTAAACATTGAACTTCCCTTTAGTGTAATTTAATTTTATGATTATCTCAATATCCTAGCTTACGTCATATGGGATGCTACAGTAGCTTGGTGGAATTAGGTGGGCTAGAAATGTCAAGAATCAAATAAAAAAAAGTTAATTCTGAATGGAAATAATTTTTTTTTTACGTAGGTTTTAGTTTTAAAAATCATAGAATCAAAATTGAACTAATAAATTGATTTACTTTTCATAATTTATTTATAATATTATATTTTACATAATTTATTTTTTAAAAATGAAATAAATATAAATTTATATTCAACTAATTTATTTTTCAAGAATAAAATAAATATAAATTTATATTTAATAAATTATTTAATTAATAAAATAATAATAT
>CP135544.1:3038903-3087401 GCA_032402905.1 Khaya senegalensis
TTTTTCAAGAATAAAATAAATATAAATTTATATTTAATAAATTATTTAATTAATAAAATAATAATATTTATAATTTTTTATTAAAATTATAAAAATTTAATTTTAAATAAATAGTTAAACTATAATTTAAAATTTATTATTTAAATTGTGCAAATATAAATCATATAAAATATATTCGTATTTAGATGAGCAAATAATTTATTAAAAAAAATATTTTTTCTATTAAGTTATATAGAAAAAATTAATGAATGTATTTATAATATTTTATCTAACTTAATTTATTATATTATTTGTTTAATAATTTAATAAATTTGTGATATATATATATACACATTATATATATTGTTGAACAAATTAATAATTATAATAAATAAAAATATACACGGTATAATATTATTAGTTATATGATTGTATTATTATAAAATAAATAAATAATTTTTTTATTATAATATATAATATTAACTCAGTACTAATACAATATTTTTCAAATAATTTATCATATATTAATTGTCTTTAATAACTTATTTCTTTTCTTTTCATTCACTATATTTTTTATTTATTTATTTTATCACTTCTATAATTTAATACTATTAATTTTAATACTTTAAGTTTTTTTTATGTACTTAAAAATTAAAAAAATTAAGATAATTAATAAATAAAGTACTCTATTTATGAACTAAAACCGAATCAAAACCAAAAAATAAAATATCCTGTTAAAGATGGTAAATTTTAGTAGAACGATTTTAGTCTCTCCTAGATTTAGGTTAGATATTTTAATTTAAAACATGATTAATTAGTGACTTAGTAAATTTGTACAATTAGAAGTAGATATTAGATGGATGTGATAATTAGGCTAGGGTTAGTATTGCAGCATCTATCTAAAAAATTAAAAATTAAGAATTTAAAAATAAAAAAAGAAAAATATATTCTTTGTTCATGAGATTTTATTTTATAGGTTTCTCTCTTAAAAGGTAAATCCATCTTTGTAAATAAAATAAAAAAGAAAAGGAGAAAAATTGAAGAAATGCAAAATTGCCATATGTTTTATAGTTTTGTTTCTTTTTTTTTTTTTTTAAAAAAAAATATTTGTATTTGTGCTTTTGCATATGAGAAGAATAAAAAGAAAAAGTCAAAAGATCTTTAGATAATAAAGATGATTGAAATTTGAGTGAAAAAAAAGTAATAAAGAAGTTAAGAAAATGAAAGAGACTAAATCACTAAGACACTGAAATATGGTTGAGATTTGAAACAAGGAACAAATAATTAAGAAGGAAAAAGCTTCCTTTTCATCAGTGTAACTTTAATCAACAAACAAAGTGAAGAAAGAAGAAATCTTGAAGAAGAATTCCCATTTAAGTACTCAGTATATAATATAGTTACTGTTATTAAAAGGAAGCATGCTTAATTGAGTTCACTAAAAATTAGTGGCATTTATTTATAGGGTAATATTTGCCTATCTTTTCTTTCAAAAAATTGGTACTTCTATGATAAAAATTTAAAAAATATTAGCTCAATCAAGATAACTTATGCTTGGCATAAGATTGATATCTTTTACTCCGAGTTTTCATTCTTAAAATCACCACCATAGAAGAATGGGAGGACTTTGTTGATAAACTTCAAACATTACAAGATAGGTATGTACAACCAATTACCTTCAAAATAGTTGAGAATATATGTTACACTATCAAAACTAGAAGCAACCCACAGTTGCTTTATTCAAATTCAACAAGAAGATTTAATCCAGTATTTCCAAACTAGTTTAAAGAATGGTCCTATTACTATGAAAAACTAGAAGAGATCATCCTACATGACAACTATTTTTTCAAAAATTTAGAAGAATTAATGTTTAAGTATTTGAATCAATGGAAGATGCTATCTTGCATTTTGTTGCTTTCTATAATATTCCATATATCCTTTATTGGACTTATCAAGTAGAGGAGCAGTTTCCTGAAATGCTGGTAGTACCTCATTTACTTAGAAATTTCTTAATCAATTGGACGCCAAACTTTGATAAGAAGTATCTTCTGTCAAGTAATTTCAAATCTTGCATGGTTAAATTAACTAGCAAGGTAGATATTATGGATGAGTGTATTGACCCTTTAATTGTCTAAGGCAGAAGGCCAAAGGTCTAATTCTCTTATGAATTCAAACTCAAATGATTCTTTTGGAGCCCAAGACCCAAATGAGCCATGAAAAGTTGAAGACCCATTAGCTTAAAACTAAAATAAGCCATAAAAAGATTGGGCGAACTCAAAATATGAGACCTTTCTTTTTAAATAATGGAGAATCTCCTTTTTATCTTATCATCCACATTGTGGATAATTGTTTGTTTATATCCAATAAAGAGATAAAGTGTAATCCCATCTTAAGTTTGTATTTTATCTTATCTTGCATTGGATGTAGTCAATCGTACATACCCATCCTTTAGCGTACAGGTTTATCAATAAAGGCTTCCTATTCTTTCATGGTAATGACTTTAAGAATGAAAAACTTGAATTAGGAAATATGAGTTTTGTACCAAGCATGAGTTATCTTGATTGAATCTGTTTCTTCTAGAATTTTCTCATAAAAGTACCAATTTTTTAGGAGTAAATATGGGCAAATATTATCCCGTAATTAAATGCTAGCAATTTTTGCGGGCTCAATTGAGCATGCTCATTTTCAATAATTGTAACTATTTGAGATACTAAGGGCTTAAACGAGAATTCTTTTTCAAGTTCTTTCTTTCTTCACTTTGTCTGTTGATTGAAAGTGGCACTGATGAAGAGCAAAATTCTTCTCTTCTCTCTTTAGGTGGTTTGCTTGTAGGGAAAAACCCCACAAAACTCACACGTTAGAAAATCAGGAAGAAAATTAATAGTGCTTCTTATAAATTTGATATTAAACTCTAGTATAGCTAATAAAACTTGACATTTAGTAAAATTTTGTTGAGCTACAAGAGTTTTGACATCCTTTTTTAATATATCCTTAGCACTTTTATAATATATTCTTAATAAGAATTTCTTATAAGTAAATCGTCTTGAATTTGGTTATATAATGAATCATAGAAAGAATTTCTTTCTTAATAGTTGCATAGCCTTTTATGTTGGATTCCAAACCTCAGGTGTAAAATGAACTAGCTGCTCTTGACCATTGAAGAAGCTGCGGTTTGTTTTACATTTAAAGAGTAGCTAGTTCATTTTACATTTAAATTTTGAAATTCAACCTAAAGGAACCATGCAACTATTAAAAAAGAAATTCTTTTTGTAGTTCTTTGTATAACTAAATTTTAATATGATCTATTTAATAAGAAATTTTTTTAAGAGTACATTGTAAAAATGCTAAGGTAATATTAGAAAAGGGTAAAAATAACAATCATAATTCAACTTTCTTATACAATTGCAACTTCATATCCTACTTGATTGATAAAAGAGAAAAAACAAAAGATTTTCAATAAATTTTTTTAGTATAATGAAGATAAAAAAAAAAAAAGATTTTCAATGAATTTTTTTAGTAAAATGAAGATTACAATACAAAGTAAACTTATCTATAAGTTTGTATATAAATTAAAATGTGTTTACTTTTTAATAGCCTACTTACATAGAAATTTATTTATATTTTGGTTAAGGTCCCACAAATAGACTTACCTATGAATTTTCTAAGCTAATGAACCATTTTACTACCTACTTATAACATCCACACCTAATAGTAAAGTTACCTCAAAAGTAATGGTTTGAGTATGCCTTCTTCATTCATTACTTAGCAATGTGGTTGCAAACAAGCAAGTTACGTAAGGTATTAAACGCTTGCAAAATACAAGCCTTAACGGGCATATGTGTCAGATCGACCCAGGCATGCATAGTATTTATGCCGAATTAGGCCTGACTTGCTTTAAAATTGTGATGTCCGATATAACCCATGAAGCTCAGCCCATACACATCATCCTAGGCTGAAGCTTAGGTAAACTTGTGGACCTAAGCTAAAAAAAAATAAAAATTAAAAAAAAACCACAAATCAAGCCCCACACCTCAATCCTCCGCTTCCCCCCCACCCACACCCCCCTCTCCTTTATTATTCGCACTTGGCCTAATCCAAAAATAACAAATTAAACAAAAATCCATTAACCAAGTGCCCTTTCCACCTCATACCCACCCTACCAACATCGTGTCTTCTTTTACCTAGTTTCTCTCCCTTTGATTTCTCTTTATCTCTTTCTTGCACTCTCAGCTTATGTCTCAACTAACATAATTTTTCACTTCATATTTTACAAAATCAAATTCAAATTTTATAGATGTAGAGAGCGAGAGACTCAATATAAGTGGCAAAACAAGATTAGAGGTCAGAAATTCAAAACGGTTAAAACTCAAAACAATAACAAAAATTAAAAAATGGTAAAAAAAGGATATACTTTTTTTTTTAATGTTTTTGCCTTTTTATTTCTTACTTTCTTAATTCTCTTAAGCATTTTCTCAATTTATCTCTTTTTTTTATTCTTGCTATAACTCAAAATTTGCACACTCAAGTATAAATTGTCTTAAGTAATAAAGAATTTAAAAGTTCCAGCTTTGATCAATAAGAAATTAGTTATATATAATTTAGTACAAGTCTAATTGTCTAAGTATTATATGAATTATATTGATGTGTTGGTTGTTAAAATGAGAATTCAAAATTAATAAATACTAGGACTTTGAGATCCACTTTAAAACTTTGTATGGAATTTTTTTTTGATCTTTTTTCTTAATTAGAATATAAAATATTTAAACACGTCAAAATACCTCTTTTGAAAAAGATTAAACCTTCAAATTGATTTGTAAAAACTATAATTTACTTATCTCTTAAGATATAGAAAATATACAAGCAGTTAATGTATTTTTTTTTTTTTAACAATGAATCAAACTCTCTAATAACTCAAAACAATTTTAAGAAATTATTTTCAATCAATTGAAAGATTTTACAACAAAATACAAGTAAAAAGATCAAAGAATAAAAACTACAAACTCATCAAAAGTTCACTCTTAGTTTTAATTACAAATTTAAAAATACATTATAAGAAAAAGAAATTGATAGAATAAAATATATAGATAAAAACTAAAGTCTTAGTATGTCCTTTTATTTGATACAAGCATTTATTTATAACAAAATACAAATGATAAAAAAGTGCATAAGTTGACTAAAAATAAGTAAATGTTGACAATATTCTTTTACATATATTGGATATGTCAACTAAGAAGTTATTGATGATGTTGTATTTTGTCTCCAACTAACATAAAAGTTGTAGATATTTTTATGAACATTCTAGAACATCTTGATTCAATGTATGTAGACATATATTCTGAAGTTACGGCTCAAATATTGAAGCTTGTTGGGTTAGTCTGTAATTGCAATTTTAGTTTTGTTGAAGCCTAATTTTGCGAATGTAAATGCTCAAATTGACTTGATCTTTAACTTATAACATTATGGAGAAACTTGTCCATGAGTTATTGGTCTAAGAATCTGTTAGAGTATATTTTAAAAGTTATTAGTATTATTGGTTTCAAGAATACATTTGTCTTATATATATTATTTATTAATAAAAGAAAGAATTTTTTATTTACAAATATAAGTTGTTTCTTTTATTTAGTCATGCATATAAATAAAATACGTTTATAAATTTTTTAAATAATTCATTTAATAGTTAAACGATATTATTAAAACCGTTCTTTATGGAGGTGATATTGATTGAGTAACAATATTATATAGTAATTCTACTGAATATTTTTAGTAAATATCATGAAATGATATTAGTGCATATAATATGATAATTATGTTATTAAAACATTAGCATGAATTAAATAGTTAGAGAACTATTTATTTAAACATGATTACACAACGATAAATCACGTGATATTGCATGTAATCAATAATTTATCCTGTAATTATACTAGTATGCAATGTTATCTTTTAACTTGAGACATCGCTATCAAATATGATGTAAATACACATGATTCATATGGTGTATAAGTACATGGCTAACTATATTTTATATGATAAAGTAGATTTGGTCATGTGTTGTTTTATATTTAAAAACGTATAATGGTCAACAAGGGATTCGTTGGCTCGATGTATAGGATCAGAGTTATTATTGACTTAATTTGGATCAAATTTTTAAATAAACGTCAAACAAACGTCAATAAATAGTTGAAAAAGTAAATTTCTGGTCAAAAGGATTAAATATCACACAAAAGAATTCGTGGTGATAAGTTTAGTGTATATTAATCAATGGTTTGTGTTTACATTAGTAAATAATTTTGACATATCATAAATCTTTTATTGATTGGAATTAGATGAAGAAATGATTTTATCCACATGATATGTACAATTGAAATAAGGATTAATGTAGTATGACTTTATTATGAATTAGGAGTTATGGCAAATTACTAGATGTTAATTATAGTAATTGAATTATCGAATAGTTCAATATACTTAAAAAATTTGAAATGAGTTCACGGTTTTTCCACAGTGAATTTACATGATCACACTAATAATTAAAGGTAGTGAAAAGTATTTGAAAGGAAAAAAATATTATCGGTAAAAATGCTAGCACCTTTAAAATAATATTTATGCTAAAATAAATATATATATATTTATGAATTATTTAAAGCGTTTAAAGAATTTTTCTTGAATTTGCATTGAAATGTAATTTATTGTAAATTATATAGTCAAATTGATAATATTAATTAACTAAGGATTTTAGTGTAAATGTGTAATTATGGAATAATTACCTATGAGTTAATGTATTTATGCTTGATTATATTTTAGTTAAAAGTTAGCCAATAATTTGCATTTAAGTACTTAAACTTAAATATATGAAATAAAAATTATGAGATAATGTCCATATTATCTATATTACTTACGTACTTTTAATTAAAAAGTAAGAATAATAATATAAAAACTTAGATTTTTCAAGTATATATACATGCTAACTTTACCAAATTAATAATTTTGCAAGTGAAAACAAAACCTTCCTTCCTTAGTTTGGCCAAGGCTTCTCCAAGACTATTTAATGGTGCAAATTATGGTATTTTTACATAATTAGAGATAACTAATCATCCGTCATCAATAATGAATTGATTAAACTCATCCAAGTTTGTTAATTTATGCATATATATACATATGGCATACCATGTGTTTATAAAAATGTTTCAATCAACACAATATTTAATTTTATGCATGTTTTTAGCATTTTAATCCAACAAAATTGCATCAATTGAATTTTCAAATTGAAAGATATATTCATTATATAAAACCTACGCAAAATCAATCATCTTTCATGAATTATGCCAACAATCATTTTTAAACTCAAAATTAAATAAAATACTTATTTGGGAAAAGCTAATGATACTATTAGGTGCAAAATAATAATTTAAATAGTCAATAAATGTACACTTTTGAGTATTAATCACATTCCATAATTAGTTTATTAGTAGTTCCTAATAATTGAAGTAATATCATTTTAAAAATGATTTACAAATTTACATCCAAATTGTTCAACATTCTTTTTCTATTGATCTTACCCAAATAAATGAACTCTCGCTTAAAAGTTTATTGTTTATTGTTTATGTACCACACATCAATTAGTCAAGTGATTGATAAACCCTCATTTTGTATTTTTTGTGATTAACATGCAATTCCGTGGCTTATTAGAAAAAAAGAATTAACTTTTATTCTAATGTTTTGTTATGGTAAACTTCCTTGGACAGAGGTCATTCAATTTTTTTTAATTTTTAATTTTTTTTTGTCAACATAATATATCTTTAACTCATATAGCAAACATTGGGCCAATAACTCTTAAATTAGTTGACTTTAAGGTATTCGTTATTAAGACACCCCTTTAAGCTTAAGTATTTGAGTTAGGACGATTATAAATTTATTCATATCAAGACATTATCATTTTACGTGAGCATTCATTATTAACTAGGCAAGAAACCCAGTTACTAAATAAAAACCTAATTAGAGTTTTTTTTTTATTTTTAATTTTTGAAAATTTTCTCTTATCCTTAGTTGCTACTTTTGGCAAAACAAAAATATTGACACATTCCAATTGCCATCTAAAATCAAATGTTAAAGTGTGTGTGTAAAAGAATATTTATGAATATTTACTAAATGAGCGTAAACAAATAATAATTAGTTAAGTGATAATGATCTAAGAGTTTATAAATTTGAATAATTCAAAAAGAAGTCAATGGTAAATTTTTGTTATAAAATTTCAAAATTAAATCAAAATGATATCATACCTAGTATGATGCATTTCATGAGTAACAATACTTTTTACTTTGCCATAATTAATCTAAAAGTTATGTGAATTTTGTTTTTTTTTCTTTTTTTCATAAAAGTCAATTTTTTTTAAAGTCAAAGAAATAAAAAGAAAAAAAATAATAAGATAAAAAAATAATTTAAAAATAACAAGAAAAAAATAAAAATAATAACTTATTTCAACTTTCCCTCCCTTAATCAAGTTGAGACAATATCCCCAATGTCTAAATAGAGATAGGTAGAGGAAAGAAAATATCACCTTCTAATAGCAGTTATTAAAAATAGAAAAACCTAAAACAAACTTAAACGCACGTAACAAAGTAAAAAATGTAATGCCGAAACCCATTAAAAACAAAATTTAGGCTTTAAAATTTTTAATTTCTTTAAGCCCAAATATTTTTATTTTGTTCCATGTACTCTAGTACAGATATTGGTGTGGATAAGTATGAATTTTTATTAGAAATTTAGATAAGCTTTTGGAAGGCACAGAAAAAGGGAAGAAAGAAAAGAAAAGGAGGGGAGGAAGAGAGAAAGAAGAAGGAAAGAAAAGAAGAAGGAAAGAAAAGAAGGGAAAAAAAAGTAAAGGAAAAAATGGAAGAGATAAATAATTTAGGAACAAAGAAAGATAATTTTAAGGTAATATTTTTATTTTTACTTTATTTTAAAAATAACATTATTTATATTTAGTGTAAAAATTATTAAAAATTGGAGAAAATAGATAAATTTTATTTTAGTAATTTAAAAGTTAAAATTATCATTATTTTAAACTCTTGAACTCCATATTAATAGGTTTTGTATTGAATTTGATAATTTGATCGAAAACTTTCTCGAGAATTGTTAAAAATTTGATGAAAATTTGTATAATTTTGATTGGAGATAAAAATATAAAAATTATAAAATTTTATATTATTTTATAAATCAGAAGTTTTATATGTAAATAGTTAAAGATTTTGGATCGTAATAAAAATTCTTATAATTTAGGGCAAAATTATAAATTCTAAAAAATTTTTGGGCCTTGAGCATAATTATTTTTGGGGTATTTTTATAATTATTTATATTTTAGGAATTCTTTTATAATTTGTCATTATTAATAATTTTTATTTTAAAAGTTTGAAATTTCAAAATTTTCTAGATTAAATCTTAGTTTAACTTTAGATTAGAAATTTATTTATAAAAAGTATAAGTTATTAGTTCATTTTAATGATTATGCATTAATTTTGTAAAATAATATTATGTGGTAAAAGGAAGCTATGACATGAATAAATTACTTTATTATTACTGTATGATTGGATTATAGAATAGTATATAATCTTTTATTTAACACCCGTGACTATAGACTTAATTCCAGTCTTATAATAAAAGTTCGTAAACTTAAAATCATGAGTTACGGTCTCAGAGTATAAAACCCCTAAAGTATGTAAGCTACACATTTTTAGAAAGTAATTTCTAAGAATAGTATCCTAAAACTATGTATTATACATAGTAATAATCAAATTGTTTTGTTATTTTTTATCCTAATTATTATTTATACTTATTTATGATATAAATAATTGGAAGTATAATAAATTTTTATTTATATGTGAATAGCTACTAAGCTCTATATCACTTTATACTTTTCAAGTTCTTTTAGGGCAGCCGAAAAATCGGTAAACATGAAAAAAATCTTATCTT
Source organism: Khaya senegalensis (assembly GCA_032402905.1). Taxonomy (NCBI): domain Eukaryota; kingdom Viridiplantae; phylum Streptophyta; class Magnoliopsida; order Sapindales; family Meliaceae; genus Khaya; species Khaya senegalensis. Next base: position 3,048,846 of record CP135544.1, read on the forward strand.
TTTGCTAGATATACTTGGGAAGAATATCTTGCAATATATATATTATATTTATCAGACAGTTGTAAACAAATTAGAGATTGTGCATACTTAATTAAAATAATATATTAAGTTTTAATATGATGAATTTATATGATGGTAGTTTGAAATTTCATGAAGGATATTGAGAGTATCACATGAGTTTTGTAGATTTACATTTATAGTGCCTACGCTGTAGAAAAAACTTTGTTAAAATGTCAAGAATCACAATCTTTTAATTTAAATTATTCTATTAAACCTTAATTTATAAACCCTAATTTTAAAGGTGTAACAAAAAATAACAACATTCTACAAAAATTAAATCATAAATGAAGTGACAAATCTAATTTTTACCTTTTATTACTTTCACCTGACCAAGTTATTAATACCAGTGCTAGATCTTGTTTAAGAGCAAATTATTGCAATTATGGGAGCAGTTGATCGACAGTCGAAATGGAGTTAATAATTTGTTGAGCCGTAAATGAGATGAATACTTTTTCCACAACTTGATTAGGAAAAGACAATAGCCCTTTAAAGAAACCATTAACATTTAACAATCTTATGAGTTTTTAGTGGATATTTAATTGTGCTTAAGATGTAACTTGAAAAGTTTCTTTTAAGGTCCTAAAACTACTCAATAAAGCAATAAAAGCATCTGCATTGTGAATCATTTTGTCATTCATTCATACATAAAAGAGATCTTTAGCTTTTCTTAATTATTTTTCTAGTTATGTTGTCTTCAGATAGAGCCTTTAGAACAACATCTAAAATATGACTTCTTTTAATATGTGCAGTTATTGACATAGATCCTATTAACCCAAGGCTACCTCTCCTATACATTAAGTAATTTTTTCACTCAACTAAATCCCATCCTAAATTGTCTGCTACTTTTATAAACTTTACATTTTTACTAGGACTAGTTTCATAAAATACAAAAATATTTTTGAATTAACTAGTTGAGGTTTTCTCCGTCTCTCCACTTCTTTAATCCTTCGCGAGCAATTAAGATTGGTGTGAATATAAAGAATGTGGGATATTATTTATATATTTTAAAATGTTAATGTACTAATAAAAGCTATAGTGGTAAGCTGATTTTTGTCAAAAAAATTTGAATCTAATACATAAAAATTTCAAAAATAATGGCAAAACATGCATACATACAAGTAGTTGTAAGTGTGGCTCACATCTTCTTCTATTTTACATGAAGTAAAAATGCCCTTTATCGATTGATGTGACACTCAGATATAAGTAAACCATAATCTTTATTATCTCTTATCCTTGGAAATATTTTATGAAGTTATTGGAAGGAGACCGAGTGAAAATCGATTAAACATGTCATTTTGTTGGGTAGGGACAAAATAGTCATTTCACTCAAAATTGAGGCCAAAGTGAGTTTTGATAAAAAAAAAAAAAAAGTCTTATAACTTCATAAATATCATGTTAGTAAGTTTAATTCCAATTTGATACGCGGTTAGTATGTTTTTGCGAAATCAAAAACAGAAAGGATAAAATTATCATTTTGATAAAGTTTTGATTGACCAAATTAGATGTTGGGGATATAAATTAGTGTGATAGAGTGTGTTAGAAGGAAAAATAGATTTTATAACCATAAGAATGTCAAAATTTCTATTTTAGACAAAAAGGGACAATTTTACTAAAAAGAGCAAAATGGTTATTATGTCAAGTGTCGGAAGGACTCTACCAGATTTTGATCACCCAGAACTCTTGTAAATATTGTAAATAAGATATAGGAAAAGTGGAATCAAATTAGGATGTGAATTTCTCTAAAAAGGATAAAAAAAATGACCAAAATAACCAATTTTCTTTATTAGGGGTAAAATGGTATTTTCACAAGAAATTTAAAAAATGATAATTAAAATTGATGGACTAAAGTGAAAGAATATAAAAATAGTTTAGGTAGTCTCATAATTTTCTTAGGAGTTAAATGCAAGTTATGAAAAGTTATTGGGTAATAGTATAATTTTTAAAAATATGAATTTGGATAAGATTGGTTGACTTTTCAAAATTGAAGCAAACCAATTTTTTCTTTTCTCCTTGCTGTGAGTTACCCATTCCTTTCTCTTTCAATTTTTTGGAAAAAAAAAATCAAGCAAAATCTCTTAATCCGTCCAGTTAAATGCGTTACCGCAGAAAAAAAAAATTATTCTACGCGTCGAAAGTTTTAATTTGACGGTAAAAATTCTTGATTTCACTAAGTTTCAATTTATTAATTTGTTGAAAAGTAGTTTTAATAGTGGTTTGTGGTTTTCAATAGTGATTTATGTAGTTTTGTGGTATTGGGAGTTTTAGTTAAGCATTTGGCATATTTTAAATGTAAGAAAATATAATTTTATTTTATGAAATTTGTGATTGGTGGATGATTTGTGTAGGAATGGATTTGAGGATGGTGTTTAGACGAGATTGGGTATAGGATAATGTATAAAATGGAAGAAAATTAGAAAGAAGGGCAAAATGATTAATTTGGAGTACTATTTATCGAGCCTCTAAATGATAGATCTTAATATGTTATGGTATGTTTGAATGTGTATAGGTGTGTTAGGGAGCGAATGAAATTAGTAAGAATTGATTTGGGTGGACCAAATGAGAAAAAATTAAAGGAAGGGTAAAATGATAATTTTAGTTATTATTGTGGAGATTTAGAAATATTTTGATGTGTTACATATGTATAATGCTTTACATAGTTGTTGGAATGCGTAAATGAATTATTATTATGGCTGTATAATCGAAGTGTGATTAATAGAATTTAGAATATATTGTAATATTTAAAACGTTACATGTTGATTGTCATATTATTTATAGTAGTTATAGTTATTATATAAATTTTCTTTATTAGTAAATGATGCGTTGATGTGATTATCCATTAATATTGGATAGTTATACGATATATTTATCGTGATGGTAGAAATTATAATTGTAATGAATAAATCCTAGTGAATTTGGTAGACTGGGTATTTCCGAGTGTATGTGATTATGGAAGTGTTATGAAGTTTTGGTTAGATATCACTATTTGCAAGTGTATTATGCATTCATTATGTAAATGAATTTCATATGCGCATAAAATCGAGATGTGAACGTTATTTATCATTTTTATGTATATAGGTGTGTATATGTAGTATTCATTGTGCATGGTTTGAGTATACAATAGTTTTCAAAAAATGAATGCATGACTTTAGGTCATGTGGTATTAATTGTATGACTACATTAGTTATGAATCTGAATATTCAGATACCCTTCACACCCGCTAACTTAGTTATAGTCAAATTATATAATCGATCATATGTAAAATATACGCTCAGCCCGATAGACGAGTTGTGTGAATGGATGAGGGTTGGGCGAATTTACTTTGTGGCCACGATCCATAACTATATTAGCATGATCGGTCATATATTTGTCGATAATTTATTAAAAATGTCATGTGATATTGATTTCGAAATGCATGTAAATTTATTTGTATTCTATACAATAACTATGAGCATTATATGGATAGTAATACAGAGTGTATGGTCGGAGTGTATTTATCTTGTTAGATTATGTTAAGACAATATGAATTTAATAATCTCTACGTCATCAGTATCGTATAGTATATATGGTAAGGAAATAAATTCTGTACTAGAATATTATATTTTCTTACTGAGCTGTTTCGCTCACCCTTTGTGGATTGTAGTTTTTACAAGTAATGTGCGCCGCAGGATATGGGTGTGAACTCTTCGAGGTGTCAACAGGGCTAGTATCTTGATGATGAAGGTATTTTTATTTTTAATGCATAATTATGCATATGTATATATATATATATATATGTATATATATACGTTGGTACAGTGAACTTGTATTTTTTTGAGTTACATACTATGGACTATGTATATAATCAGGATATTATACATATCCAACTTTCGCACATATATATGTATCAATTATTTTGGTTATAAATATGTTTCTTGGTTTAAATTAAATTTAGGTTGTTTTTTAATACTTGACCCATGATATATAAATATATATATCTATATTTATATGATTATTGTTTTTAAATAGGGTGCGTACTACCAAGTGTCATACTATATCTTAAAGGTGGTTGCGTGTGTATGTATTAGAACTAAAGACAGTACTCAATATGTGCATTGGGTAAAAATAATGGTATGAGTATAATTAGTAGCATATTTAGGTAGTCTGTGATTGCATAATTAGATATAAGTGTGTGCGTGTGTATAAGGTTATACCACATCAGTGTACCGTTGAGTTATCCATTATATAAATGCATAACCTATAGTACGCACTCTATCAATATTGTCGAATATTTTATTTAAAATAGATTATGTTTTAGTTAATGGTTATGTGTGGATATATATATATATATATAAATATTTATGTTAAAAAAAATAAATTCAGATTATATCTTATGTGGTTGATTTTAAATATAGGGGTGCTACAATTGAAGATAGGCTTCCTATCCAATTGTCTTATAAATTGACAAATAGGATCTTTTGAAGTTAGATTCTTAAGATTATAGCATTCGTATTCTTTTCAAAATTGTGTTCATAAATTAAGAATTTTTCTTTGCATATATCCATTAAGATGCATCTTAAGAGTCAATAAGACATTGTTTAAAGACTCCTTACTTAATCAATCCTTTATGAAATGTATTTTGGCTTCTCGATTTATAGACACTATTCCTAATAAATGACACTATTTTTTACAGGTCTTTTGTGCATATTTTTAACAAATATATAACCTTTTTGCTTTATGTTTTTCAGCATAAAAAGTCTTACCTAATCCAAGCACACATCTTCAAGAATGCCTTTTAATAAAACATTTGCTTCAATTATTCAGCACACATCATCAAGAATGCCTTTATACATGAGCATTTTTAATTATTCACACCTAAATTGGTATATTTTTATTAGCACATCTATGGGAAAGGAAGGAAAATATTGTTGTAAATTAAAAAACAAATGACATCTATTCTTAAAAGAAGAGAGAAGAAGAAAAAAAGAGAAGAAGAAAAGATCAATTTTATAAACAACTGAAGGAACTAACTTGAGGAGCCATAGAGTATCATTATCTGCCACTTAATTGGAAAAGCAACTAAAATCAAATAACAAAAGAAACAAAGCATAAAAGAAACACAAATAACAATAAGAATAATAAACATACAAAAAAATTAAAAAAAAATGCACAAAGAAACAAAGGAAATATATATATATATATATATATATATTTAGACACACACACACACACATTAATCCTTGTAAACATGGTCAATCAATATGATGGATTCTTGTTCATTGGAAATTTTCAAAGAAAGGTTTTAAATGATGTCTATTGACCTTAAAAACATTACCATTTTTAGGGTTTTCAATTTTTATTACTTCGTATGGGTAAACTTTATTGACAATGATAATACTTGTCCATTTTGAATGAAATTTTCTAGAAAATAAATGTAATCTAGAATTATACAAAATAACTTTTTTTTGAAGGTTCAAAAGATTTTCTAACAATATGCTTGTCATGAAACTCCTTTATTCTTTCTTTGTAAATTTTAGAATTCTTGTAAGCATCATTCTTGATTTTTTTCAAGTTCATTCAATTGAAATTTTTTTAATGAGATAGCTTTGTCTAAATTGAAATTCACCAAAAAATTTTATGCTCTAATTCAACAGGAAAATGACAAGATTTATCATTTTTTTCTAGCATGTGCTTAATCTCCCTATTAGCAAGTTGAACTTGTTCACTTGTGTTTGGGTGATATGGGATAGACACTTTATAAGTGATTCCATATTTTTTTCATTAAGCCTTTAAAAAGTATGTTATAAAAGTGTAAACCTTCATCACTTATAATAGCAAAAGGTATTCCATATTGTGAGAAAATATTTTCTTTTAAAAATCTCAAAACACCTTTATGATAATTATTTTTGTAAGGACTTGCCTCTACTCATTTGGAAATATAGTCAACTCCAACCAAAACGTATCGATACTCAAAAGAAGTTGAAAAAATGACTTATGAAATCAATAACTCAACAATCAAATATTTCTATGACCAAAAGAGGGTTTAATAACATCATGTTTCTATGAGTTATCCCACTCTATTTTTGGCAACAGTCACATGTTTTGCAAAACAAATGAGTGTCTTTAAATAAGGTGGACCAATATAATCCACACTATAAGATTTTTGTAATAGTTTACTTTGAAGAAAAATGACCACCACATCTTAGAATGATAAAAAAAAATTATTTTGAATTTTATTGTTAGGCATGCATCCTTTTATAATTTGATTAAAACAATATTTAAAATGATATGGATCATCCTAAAAGAAATTGTGTACTTCTCTTAGAAATTTTATCTTGTCTTGTACATTTCAATGGTTTAGAGTTTTACCTATAATAATAAAATTAGCAATATCAACAAACCACGATAAAGTTTAAACACTTCATATTTACTCATAAAAAAAAGTATCATTGATTGAAATAGATTCAGAAGATTCATTAAAAATAAGTATAGGCAAATGATCTGCCACTACATTTTCCACTTCTTTCTTATCTCGAATAATAATGTCAAATTCTTGGAGTAGTAAGATCCACTGAATCAACATCGGTTTGGCATCTTTTTTTGACAAAAGATATTTTAAAAGCTACAAGATCACTAAAAATAACAATTGATGAGCAACAAGATAAAATCTAAATTTTTTCAATGTAAACACATTAAAGCTTCGCTCTTAGTCCTAATTACAAATTTAAAAATAAATTGTAAGAAAAAGAAGTTATGGAATAAAATAAATGAATAAAATTAAGATCTATGTATGTCTTCTTGTTTAATATAAGCACTCATTTATAGGAAAATGTAAAAGGATAAAAAGGTAAATAAGTTGACTAAAAGTAAGTAAATGTTGACAATATTCTTTCACATGCATTGGATATATTAATCAAAAAGTTATTTGTCATTAGAATTAGTCTTTGACTAAAACATAAAAGTTGTAGATATTTTTTTAGCTTTCTTAAACATCTTGATTCAATATATTTGGATACGTATTTTGGAAGTTAAGACCTAAATACTGAAGCTTGTCAGGCTAGTTTGCAGTTGCAATTATGGTTCTATTAAAACCTAATTTTGACAATCTAAATGCTCAAACTGACCCAACATTTGGTTACAACATTATGAAGAAACTTGTCCATGAGTTATTGGTCTAATGATCATATCAATTGGATTTTTAGATTGAACGATATGTTCATTATATGAAATTTATGCAAAATCAATCATCTTTCATAAATTATGCCAACAATTATTTTGAAACTCGAAATTAAATAAAATATTTATTTTAAAGAAGTTAACGATACTTTTAAGTGTAAAATGTTAATTTAAATAATCAATAAATATACATTTTTAAGTATTTATCAATTATCATTCTAGATTTCTACTTTAAAGTTCTTAGCTTTTGGTGTTTTGCTTTTGGGTTTCTAGCTTTCTAGTCCTAAAGCTAAGCATCGAACTTGTTTCACTTGCTTTTTGTTGACAAATTTCTCCAATTTTCTAGAAGCTCACTTTTTTAGGATGAGTCTAATTTATTTTTTATTTTTTGATTTTTGACAATTTTAGTTACAAATGTGGCTAGTTGTGATTTTATCTGAATGCGAATGGTTTTGATTTTTAGGATCTTTTACCTAACTATTCTGCTTTGAAAATTATTTGTTTTTTTTGTATGCTTGGAAAAGTAGAAAATAGATTGTATAAAGGCTCTTTTCTTGACATCTTAATATATAAGCTAGCTTATGGAGTTTTATTCTTAAAGTATTAAGCTTGTATGATTAGCTTTCTTCTTGAGGGCATGTAGAAGCAAAGATGGAGAGTAGGGTTTTCAATAAAAGAGGTTTAAAATTGAAGTCGTTATTTTCTATGTAAATTCTTGCTAATTAATTAAGAGATCTTAAGCTATTCTTGGTTATCTGTGTTGATTGTTTGTATTGCTAAGATTGTTTTTCTTTTATTCTACATTTCTAGTTTTTAAACTTCACTTATAGATTTAGATTATGTTTAAAGCATCTGACATCCAACGTAAACAATTAACAAATTTCATTCAAAAGGTTCAAAAATGGCTTCATATAAAAGTCCATGTCAAATAGGTTTATGAGAAAAAAATTTAAGGCCAATGAAAAATTAAAACTAGAGTATATAAGTCTTTCTCATTTTTAAAGAGATCATGCACATTAGACTAATATAGTTTAAAGGATTCCTTTTGTGGTGCTTTGCATTTTGTGTTGGAATTTTAGTCATGTAATTTTGTTAAAATGCTTTTCTCTTATTTATTTCATTGCAATTTAAACTTTAATCAATCTGAATGGAGTCATAGATCATATGATTAAATCCTAATTAGGAATAGTTTCCTTAAAGCATTTTCATAAGATAAGATTATGTTAAAGTAGTAAAATTTAATAATTTAAGTCATTTGTTTATCTGAAGAACAAAACAACCATAAAAGTAGGGAAGAGTTAAGAATATTAAGAGAAGGATATAATTCAAGTAGGAAAATATAAAAATATATGTTTAATTAGAAGTATCTACTTTTGACTATTAATACTTCAAAATTGAAACATATAATTCATCAAATAAGAATAGGCAGAAAAAATCATAGTTTTTTGTTGCTCAACAAGAATTTAGTTAAAGTTAGATCATAGTTAGAGGCTAACTTTAAGTACCATTAACAAATAAAATATAGAAGAACTTTTCATGCTACAAAATCATGAAACAGTTAATACATTTTAAGTAGAGCAAAGAGAGAAAATAAAGCAGAAACGTCAAAATTTGAACCTATGCTAAATAATGTGTTAATGAAACAAATCAAAAATAACAAAATTGAAAATATAACAATAAACTCATTAGATGCATACAATATTATATTTTTAATTTTTTACGTTCTTAAATAATGTCGAATGGACAAAACTTAGATGGAAGTAGATTAAATTCTATGATAACAAGTGTTAGTAGTTTTAAAAGAGCTTAAGCATCAAGTACATAAGATGATTTTACGTTAAAGTCTTAAGATAATAATACAATTGAAAAATAAGAATAGAAAGTCATTTATAAGTTATGTAAAACTATTATAAATATTAAGAGTGAATTATGAATATTTAAAATTATATATATGACAAAATGTATGCAACAACATAATCTTTTAAAAGATTGCATCCAATCTTTACTTGTATCAAATACCTTTGGGGGCAATATTATCACATGTTTTAGGTTCTGGCATCAAAACATGAGAGAAAGAATAGCTAAATGGATTATATTAAGTAAGCATCCTTTTACTCAAGTAGAAGATAAAAAAATCAAAAATTTTATGAAAAGGTATGTTCATCTTTCTTTTAAATTAGTTTATAAAATTACATATATAAGCAATTGTATAAAATTATTTCAACAAACGAAAAAAATATTGATTGCAAAACTTTTCATTGTTTAAAGGTGTTGAATCTGTTACTTTTGACTATTGGACTAGATGCAATAAGTTAGCTTATATTTGTGTTATTTTCAATTACATTGATGATAATTGAATATTGTATGAAAGAATTATTATATTTTATTAATTAGAATTTATACACAATACTTTTTTTCATTGTTAATACAATAATGAGTGTTTTAAGAGAATATGACATATAAAATAATTTTTTTTAACATTTCTTTTAATAATGTGTGTGTTAATAATATTGCCATTGAATTGTTTACTAATAACATAATATATATACATAATTTTGACACACAATTTTTTCACATAAGATATGTGTATGATATTGTTAATTTCATTATACAAGATGGTTTATGTTTAATTAATTGTCATAGAAAAAAGATTAAATAAACAAGTCAATACATTTCATTAGGGGGTTTTAGAATGTAAGATTTTAATTTTTCTTTATTGCATTAAGAATTATAACCTAATTATAACCTAAGAAGTTCATGGTTCATGTGAAAACTCGTTAAAATTATTATTATTTAATGTTAAAATCTTATGTTAATCATAATAATACAATTATTAATTTTTCTAATAAAAAATTGGGTCCTATGATTTTGAATTTTAATGATTGGATTGTGATATTTGATTTTATGAACTTGTTAAAAACATTTTATAATTTAACGTTGTCATATTTACATATTTATTTTCTAACTTTATGTTGTCTTTTGAATTATTTATATGATATTAATTATACTTTTATTACTTATGAAAATATTGAGTTTTAAAATAATTATTTTACCATAAAAAAAATTTATAAAAAATACTTAAAAAGATATTTTAGTATTGTTTATATGTGCAATAATAATAAACTCTCGAATAAACCTTTTTAGTACAATTAAATTAGTAGATGTGATTGCAAAAAAAATTAAGTGTTACACTTAATGTAAATAACTCTTCTTTTAGAAACTCTTTAAATAATATTTAAATTCAATATCAAGATATAGTTGAAATAGATACACAAATTTATAAATACAATGATAAACCTGTAGTTAATATTATTTTATGGAAAGTTTTGAACATTGTTATAAATAAATCTATTTGCTTTTCTACTTTTATTGGCTTTAATGAATTAGAAAAATATATTTCTACTCATTATAATTTAATGTTTAGTATATAATAAAAAAGAAATTTTGATATTTTATAATAATGAAAAGCAAAAGAAAGGGTTTTCCATGTACTATTCATCATATCATGTGATCTATTAACTCCTCATATATCTATAGTAGTATTAGAATATGCTTTTAGCGTCCAAAAAGTAAGGTACTAAGTGCATGTAAATCAAGATAATTATTAGAAGCATTTAATTATTTGACGTGCTTGAAATATTTAAAAGATATAAAACAAAAAATTCAAGATTAAGTTTAGAATAATGACTAAGATGATGATGATATAAGAATGAGGAGTTGTTGTATTGATGAAAATTAATTTATAATATTTTAAATTTTTAATATTTAAAATTTTAATGTAAAACAAGAAAATGGGTGAGTGCAATTATAAATGATTTAATAGCTATCAACTTAGTTGGAATTTATTGTAACTATAGTGATGTAAGTTTACTCATTTGATTTAAAATTAATTTATTTAATGCTGTAGTTTGTAAGTTAAATTAAATTGAAATAAATGAACCAAAATTATATCAAAACGATATATTAATATTATTTATTTATTTTTATTTATTCTTTTATTTTAATGTATTTATCATTTGTCAATTATATAATAAGTGTTTTTTTGTATTTTTTTAATATATTTATGAATCACACTATTCCTTTAACTAATGTTATAATGTTTAAAAAGTAAAATCTATAATAATTATTTGAACTTAGTAGTATTACTATTATTATATTTTATTTATTTATTTTTATAGTAACAAAAATATAAAATATCAAAACACACATATTGCATATACTGATATATGATATTGATATATTTGTAATATGTTATGTGTATAAATATATATGTAATATATTAAAATTGATAAAATGAATGAAATAAATTAATAAAAAATTTTTTTTAAAAATTTGTCAAGGATCTACAGGCCTTTAGGCTTGGCCCAAGTTCTCATGGACTTTGACTTGGCCCGCGTCATAGAGTCCGGTCAGATCCTTTTAACACCTTTTTGTGTGAGTAAAGATTATGTAATTGCAAATGAGCGGATCATACGAGCAATGACCTCTTAATCTTAATTATCGCTAGTAACTTGAGGAATTTTTATCTTTCTTGAAATTTCTACAATTAAGGGTATATTTGAAATTTTAATAAATTTATCAATAAATTTTTTAAAAAAATTAATAAATAGGCATATTAAATTGATGGGTGTTCATAATATTTTATAGGGTGGAGATAGACTCCCTATTTATATTATTGCTTTGAATTTGCAAGTATATTAATGCATATTAACTGAATGTGCCTTATATAATTGGTCATTATATTCTAATAGGAACATAAGTGAATTCATATGGATACAAAGAAATGCTATTTGAAAGCTTTTGATAGAAAATAAAGTCTTAAAAACCCCAATTTTCAATATGATATAATATAAAATACGTGACATAATAATTATTTTTATCATCAATACTTAATAAATAAAAGCTAAAAACATATAAAATAATATACGAATATTACAACTCTTATCATATATTCATATTATAATTTTTGACAAAAATTTTAATCAATAATTTTTTATACATAATATACACATGAAATTTTTAAATAATATTTTATTCTACTATCTAATATGCTGTTTGATACATATATTATTAATACAATTGATTTTCTTATAGTGAGTGATTGATAAATACATTTATTTCTATGTTTGAAAAATTTACATCATAATTCTTTAAAAAAATTAGTGATACATTATGAGTTTAACTTTCGATGTATCAATAATATTTTATTTTTTATATATTAATTTATTATTGAAATTACATGTACTATTCTACGTATTATATGATCTTTTTATGATTTTATTTTTTAAATACCAACAAATACCGGAATTCTTTGAACCAATATTAAAATCTATATTAACGTTGAATGTACTAATTTAGTATTCGATGTCCTAAAAAAATATATATAATTAATGAAAAAAGGAAAATTAAATAAATCTAAAATTTATGGAATAGAAAGAAAAGAACAGTTGGAAACGTGGGGTGGAGCCTGCTCTATCGCAAAATTGCTAAAAACAAACATACGGAAGAGAGCAGCTATAAACAGAGATTGGCAATGAAGGTGATATTCACCTGTGGCCCGTTGTGTTAATTCTTCTCCCAATTCTCTCCTTTCCAGCCAATCAATCAACTCGTTTTCTTTGGCAAAAAACCAGAACTGAACAATCACAATTCACAAGAAGAAGAAGAATAGCAACTCTTTTCCTTTGAAACAGACAGATAATACCACACATCAGGGAGAGAGAGACAGGGAGATCCAAATCCCATTTGGGATTGTCAGAATTTTATAGATGAAGAAGCAAAGCTCAGGATCAACGACCACCAAACCAGCAAATACTGTTCTGCCTTATCAGACGCCCAGACTGAGGGACCATTATTTGCTGGGGAAGAAATTGGGACAAGGGCAATTTGGAACAACGTATTTGTGCATACACAAGGCTTCAAACGATCATTTTGCCTGCAAATCGATACCAAAACGTAAACTTTTGTGTCGTGAAGATTATGACGATGTGTGGCGGGAGATTCAGATCATGCATCATTTGTCTGAGCATCCAAATGTGGTGCAGATCAAGGGCACATATGAGGACTCTGTCTTTGTGCACTTGGTGATGGAATTATGTGCGGGGGGTGAACTGTTTGATAGAATTGTGGCAAAGGGTCATTACAGTGAGAGAGAAGCTGCTAAATTGATTAAAACAATTGTGGGTGTCGTTGAGGCTTGTCATTCCCTTGGGGTCATGCATAGAGATCTTAAGCCTGAGAATTTCTTGTTTGATACCCCTGGTGATGATGCCAAGCTTAAGGCTACTGATTTTGGGTTGTCTGTCTTCTACAAGCCAGGTTTGTTGAATTTTTTGTTGATTGTTGGCATGATAGCTGATCGGTAATTTTCATTTTGAATGATTATTTCTTCTTTCATGTTTTCCACAAGCAAGTTTTTTGGTCGAATTTTCTCCGTTGATTGTTCCATTAATTGCAAATGTTACATTTGGTATGTTTTGTTGAATTATTATTTTCCTGGCTTTTTCATTTGTTTCGGATGGGTTGATGGGTTAATATAATTTTGGTGGCTTTTTTTGGTAATTGAATTTCTTTATTGATTGTTTTTCTTGATAATAATATTTTTTTCTAACTCTCAAAGTTTTCTCTGTTTCCTGTAGTAACAATTATACTAGTGTTTGTGACGGAAAAATTCTGTTAGATGTGTATTATTAGATATGAACATCCATTTGCAGATATTCATTTAAAGTTCACCAATTAGATGCAATCCAATATTGATGATTCTATTCCTGACTCTTGCATTACCTTTCTGAATCAAAATTATACATTTTTTACTCTAATACTAATTTTGTCTTGTGAAGTTGTGTTCATGTTTCTTAGAATACTCTGTTTGCATAATCTTTGATAGGAATAATAAATCAGAAAACTTATCTTATGAATAAAATAAGTTATTGATCCATATTCTCTTTTCTTTTTGAACCCTGATTTTCTTTCTAATCTGCTTTAAAATTTTACACTATCCATGAGTAGGAGCTTCATTCTTGTTTGTCCAAAATATGCTTTTCTGCCTCATCCTTATGAAATTGAAAAGATAATTAAATGTTTATTTGGTTCTTTAATTGTGAGAGAAATCCTTGACTTCCAAAAATTGATGCTAAGTTCCTTTACCATGGAAGCTGTATTAAGCTTACGGCCTCAAACCTTTAGCTTTATGGAAGAAAAGTACCTACAATAAGCTGGAGAACCTGGTGGCTCCTAAAAAAAATGTTTTTATGATGGCAGAGTTGAGTTCTGTCATCTTAGTGGTACCTTATTAATGCCACTGGAGGCCCAGTGAAGTTGTAACAGTCCTCCTACGTGTTTCATTGGTTTTGCAAGATGCATCTTCTTATCGCCTTGCGTTATATCTATTTTTATCTTAGTTTTGTCCCCATTTAGTTCTGTCAGATGTAATATTTAAATCTTGTCTTAGGTTTACATACACAATTTTGTAGCCAGCAATTGTTTGGCAGCAGCAAAATGATGCCAAACAAAAGATTATCAGTTGGTTGACTACCCCTGAGAAATTCAAATTTGTTTCCTTTTTGTGTACATAAGCTTCTTCAGTAGATGGCCACACCACACACATTTCTGTTTGCTTCTGTTCTTGGGTTCTGGCTGGTATTCAAGAAATATGATTTTGTTGGTTATTCTTTGCTGTTGTTCCCTCCAGGACAATATCTGTCGGATGTAGTTGGAAGTCCCTATTACGTTGCACCTGAGGTTTTGCTGAAGCATTATGGACCTGAAATAGATGTATGGAGTGCTGGTGTTATCCTATATATCTTACTGAGCGGAGTTCCACCATTTTGGGCAGGTAGCTATTTATGAGCATACATCTGATTTTTTGCATTTTCAAAATTGCAGTTGTGTCATTAACATTTTTGTTCATTCTTTTATTCTCGTAACGATATCTCTGTGTTCTTTATCCAATATGTGCAGAGACTGAATCAGGAATCTTCAAACAGATTTTGCAAGGAAAACTAGATTTTGAATCTGATCCATGGCCTAGCATATCCGAAAGTGCAAAAGATTTGATAAGAAAGATGCTTGAGAGAGATCCAAGGACGAGAATTTCTGCTCATGAAGTGCTATGTGAGTAGCTTTATTCTTATTAATCCTGAAAGCTCTATCATTCTTGTTCTAGCTGCTCCAGCTCTTGAGAGCTCTCCCATTTATGTGAGTCTTGACGATATGTTTGACATATGTATCAGGTCACCCATGGATTGTGGATGACACAGTTGCTGCAGATAAACCACTAGATTCTGCAGTATTGTCACGCTTGAAGCACTTCTCAGCTATGAATAAACTCAAAAAGATGGCTCTGCGTGTATGTCTTACTAATTTTTTTTTTTTAATTTTTCTTGCTTATGGTTTTTTCTGATCATTGGAAGTTTTTGAAACGGTAATCCAGCAGTCAACCTATTGATGAAGTGACTTGTTTTTAAAATTTTATTTTCTTGTTCAGGGACTGATACTGCATAGTTACTGGAAATATTGTTAGAAGGTGAAGAATAACTGCCTTTGAAATGAATCATGAAAGGAATGAAAGCAGCATAAAAAAAAAATGGACTTCATAATATAGGTGGTGATGATATGTATTCATATCTGAATTGTTAGTTGTTTAAATGTTTCTGGAGTGTAGAATTAGCATGTTAAAGTTGTTTAGAAATGATACCCTACTAATGTCTTTGCATATGAGGACTTTATGTAGAAAAATGCGGTGCTGTATATAAATCAAGATATTAGAACATACACAGATTTATTGGCCAAAGAATTTTTGAAATGGATAGAAATGAACTAAAAACAGATTCTAAAATATTTCTTGCACAGCTAGATAGTGGTTTGTGAAATAACCTTGGACTACTTACCATTCTCATCAAGAGATTTGGCACACCAATTGTAACCATTAATTTTTGGACATCAGTTTTCTTTTTCATATTAATTCTCTTCATTTAGATTATTTTATTCTTGATGCAAATTCTAGAGTTCTTTGATATGGTTAGAGATTTGTCCCATGGTGTATACAATATTTCTACTATGAATTTGTATACATTTCTACTATGAATTTGTATACATTATTTTCTAAGGAGGCTCATTGGCCAGAATATAAGTGACAACACATTGTCAAGGATGTCGGTTTAGATGCTTGTGTAATTTATGGCAGTGCTTAGCCATCTCTATATTGATGAAATTGTCAGTTCTTTCATTTACTATTGTTTTGTGTTACAAGTTTCCGGAAATATTAGCTTCATTTTCACTTAATTGTGTCAAGTTTAGCATGGATTGGAGTGTCTCCACATAATGATTTATATGCCATTGGCCCTTATTTTAGCATATTGATTTATGCCTAGCTTTTTTTTGTTATATATGAATATATATATTATCTTTCTCCAATAAGGATGCCCTTAATTTACAAAAATAAGGATGTCATAATGAGAGCCATTGAGTTGACATAATATATTTTTTTTGAACATATAGGAATTACATATATTTAAAATTTCTCAAATGTTGGACATATTAACCATCAAATAGATTTGGGTCATATCCATGGAAGGGTAGTGGAGTGGAAAACTCTCATTGTATTGTAGTGATAACATTTGGATTTCCTTTGTCTCCAATTAACTATCTACTATAATGGTACTTATAGTACTGCAAATGTTAATCATGGTTCCACTGAGGTAGGTATGACATGTAATTGCTAAACCTTTGACCCATTTTTTTGATGTTACATTTCTAAAGTGATTCTTGAACTTGAATGTAAAGCCTACATGGATGCTATCATACAATATATGATGAACATTTATTTGCCATTTCTGGTGTCATGCACATTGACCATGTTTTTTCTTTTAATGGTTCTATTTTTATGTGGCCAATCATGTATATTTTGGTACTTAAATGAATTATTCATCTTGCACTGAAAAAATTTCTTTGTAGGTCATAGCAGAGAGACTTTCAGAGGAAGAAATTGGCGGTTTGAAAGAGTTGTTCAAAATGATTGACACAGACAACAGTGGGACAATAACATTTGAGGAACTGAAAGAGGGCTTGAAAAGAGTGGGATCTGACATGATGGAATCTGATATTAAAGCTCTAATGGATGCGGTAAATACTCATAAATTGTGACTAAAGATAATGGTAGTTTTATGTTCTTCCATGTAATGAGCATGAGTTTTTCTTGTATTAGTTATAATGTGATTATATTCAGTGACAATAAACATGTTTTCTGTGGAACTTGACAGGCTGATATTGACAACAATGGAACAATAGAATATGGTGAATTTATTGCTGCTACCTTGCACTTAAATAAGATGGAGAGAGAGGAGAATTTAGTTGCAGCCTTCTCCTTTTTTGACAAAGATGGTAGTGGTTTCATAACCATAGATGAGCTTCAACAGGCCTGCAAAGAGTTTGGCCTAGGCGAAGTCCATCTGGATGAGATTGTCAAAGAAGTAGATCAAGATAATGTAAGTCTCTAAAGTAATCTGGAATTCAATAATTCTGAGTTTCCAATCTGACATTTGTAGTTAGTCTGTTCTGCATTATTTCTTATTCAGGCATGGATAATATTTTTACCTGTATATTAAGTTAGAGCCATCTAAAATTTTAAGCAGTAGAAATTTAGTAAAATTAAACCATATGATGCCTTAATTTTCTTGCTTAGCTAGGTAGAGAATTATGTAGCTTTACTCACGACTGAGATCTGAGGAGCATCAGATTATTTTAACCTAACCCTGTTGCATTTCTTAGAAGCTGAGTAGTCCTGGCAGGTACATCCCTCGGATGGACATGAAGTTGCAAGGAAATCTAGCGGAGTAGGGGTAGGCAGATTTAATGGTTTGGATTGGTTTAATTTTGCTTTTTAAAAAAAAAAACCAAACTGATAAGTATCAGTTTGATTTTTATGGATCAAACAATATATATTTTTAATGAATTTTTATTTTAATTTTATTTAAATAAATATGGATTTCTTTTTAATATTTTAATGAGTACAAAATGGTTCATTTATATTAAATTAACACAACATTTCAAAAGGGTTAAAAAATTAAAAAAAATATATATTTTCTGAATTTAGCGCCAATAAAATTAAAGAGTATATTTTTTTTGTTTAAGTTTAAACCATTAATCCAACTGAACCGATTTGATTTGGTTCAATTTGTTATCTGCTAATGTTTGAATTAGTTTGATCTAAACTAAAATCCATAACTTTGAATCAGTTTGAATTTTGAACCAAACCCAATCCAAACCGATATTGCTCCCCCTTATATTGGAGAATTAGAAAAAGTGTGTGTGCCAATGAAAGAATAACGGAGTAGCTCTATCATTTTTCTCTCTCTGTTTATTTATTTATCTATTTATTTATTTATTTATAAGTTGGAGATCTCTAAATAAAGCTTTTGTAGGGGAAAGAGAGTTAAGTTCTGTGTATTATAATGTTTTACATGACGGTGGATTGAGGCATGAGAGCTGCGTTGGATAACTTCATAACATGAACCACTTTTTCATTTCTCAATTTCTGATAATCATGGAATTCGAGTGAGAGTTATTGGGGTATTGTATTTGATAAAGTTGTTTTCAATTCTAGGGCAAATGTGAGGTGGCAAATTAGAACTCAAATACTTATTAGCTTTAGCTTTTGGGTTGTGGTTATTTGTAGTCTTCTAATATCATAAAACCACAAAGAAATATGATTTGTGCACATTGAGAGACTGATTTACATGATGGTAGCCATCTTCTTTCTTGGGCTGCTTTCGTGTTAGACTGTGGTCACTATTTTGAAGCAGTAGCCATCTTCTTGATGCTTTTTGGATTTATCACGTTTGGATTGCCAATTTGCACCACAAACATTATGATGGTTGTGAAGTAATTTGCAGTCTATTTTAATTGCCAATATATAATGTAATTTCTAGTAAACTGGACTTGAGGAATTGGTGTAGTGTCCATATATGTTGCTTATGTGCTTATAAAACATGGATGAATGTGATTTGTTTCTCGGGAAATTGCTGGTTAGTTCTTGCTAGGAATTACTGTCCTTTTGAATCACTAAAACTCTGTTGAAATGGCAGCTCTTCCATTAAAAGACGATATTTCTGACCCTAATATTTTGCAGGATGGGAGAATAGATTATGGGGAGTTTGCTGCAATGATGAGAACAGGTGATTCTGGAGTTGGCCGGAGCAGAACTATGAGAAACAATTTGAACTTCAATTTAGCCGATGCTTTCGAATTGAAAGGTCCAACCGAAGCTACTGGCTGAAAGCAACCTTCTGTTGTATGTATAGTCAGGGAACATGTTATCACCAAAAGCTTCCTGACATCAATCTTTTGCCTATTTTTTCTTTTTTTGGTTTGATGATGAGGTTTTGTTTGAACTAATTCACTTTAAAATTGTTGTTCATTAACATCGATCAATCAATGTGACTAACAAAAACTGGAGATGTAATGTTATAATCTTCAATCAATGTAGATATCAACTTCATGCGCATTGATTTCTTATACGAGTATATTGTTTATTGTTGGCTTTTACTTCTTGGGAGTCAAACCAACGCAACGCTTAACAACAAATTTTCTATCTTTAAAGTTTAGGAGGGAAATTTTTTCAAACCTAAATTAAGATTGATTTTATATAATTTAATTATTTAAATTTAAAATAAAATAAAATAAATATAACTTTGAGGGTTGTCGCATGTTCTCCATGCTAACATATTTTCTTTTGCATTTTTATCTTTCAATAATGTAAAAAATAATCTATCACATAATTTTGAGATTGTTACATGAATAATTAGATAATATAATAAATAATACGATAGCAATAATAATAATTTAGATTATTATATTGTATTTATTTCGGGTTATAATTGTATTGTGTTAAATAGGGATGAATTTAAATTCAATTTATTTAATAATTATGTTAAGAATTAAAAATTTTAATTTAAAATAATTAATAAATGATTCAATTAGTTGTTTAATTAAAATATAATTAAATATATTTTAAAATATAATAAACATAATTAAATTATTTTAAAAATATAAAATAAAATTATTAAATTAAAAATAAATTAATATATTATAATTATTTAAATAATTTATCGTATTATAAACAAATTTAAGTATTAAAAATTTTAAATTCGAATTAAAAAAAATTATTACTTATGTTGCATTGTATTTATTTATTTAATAAATTATTATTTTATATCAATCTAAAGTTATGAATTCGTATTAAATTTATATCGATTAAGTGAGTTATGTCAAAAATTGTTATTTTTATGTAATAATATAAAATTATATTAAAATTATTTTATATTTGGGTACAAATTTTGTTAACATATCACTACTTTTCAAATAAATTGGGGAGTAACTTTTAACTTCTAATCATAACCGCATGAATTCTTTTTTCGTGTTTTTTTTAACACTTCTTTTTTTAAAAAATAAATAAGGAAATTAGAAATATATAAAAAGAGCAAATTGGTCAATGAACTTTAAAAATAGGATAAGTCTCGTCACGTTGCCCTTGCACAAAATTGGAGCAAAGGGGGAGGAGAGAAGAAAGCCGAGGAAGACGCCATGGCAGCATCTTCTTGTGCAACACTTGCGCTCTGTTCTTCTCTCGCAATTCACTGCAAAATCTCAAAGCATCATCATCCTATCCAAAACTCTTATACCTCACTTCTTTCCCTCTCTAAACCAAAATTCTGCCCTTCTTCAGCACTCTCCGCAAGACCCACTTTGTCATTAACTCCCAAATTTTCCCTGTCCGAAGCGCCCGTTTTAGAGTCTGAACCCGAAGCCGAAGTCGTGGTGTCCACCGCCGAGCTTGTAGAGTCTACCGCCAAGGAAAAGCCCAAGCGTGAAGAAGTGTTCGCTGTTGTGATGGTTAGTAACATTTTGATTATTGGTGTTGAAAAATGAAGCTTTTATTGTGTCCTGTGTGATTCTAGAGTAATTTTGTATAAACCCAGATGTTTGTTTTGATGTTTTTCACCTTTTTGTAATCGTTTTATGTTTAGCCAGACGTTTTGTTGTTTTGATGCAACTGGTATTAAATATAAATGTCAACGCCCTTATGCCTTATCTTCAAACTCAAGTTTTTAGGTAAATAAAATAAAGTGGCAAATTCAATTGGTATCAAGTTTAATAATTTATTTTATTTTATTCTTAATAAATTGGCATAAATAGTTAATTTTACTTTATTCTTCGCAAAGTGGCAAGTTTCAACATATTTAGATAATTTTATCCTGCATGACTATCGTGACTGTTTACATTTAAAACACTATTAAATAATGAATAAATACAAATAAATATTATTTTATATAACAAAAATTATTGTAGCTCTGTGATGAGTGGATTATTTCAGATTGTTGTGATTTGAGTTTGATTCCCTTCTAATAATTTTTTTGTTGTTTTATAATAAATAACAAGGTGACTAATTTATACAATTTCGAGCCCAACCCCACTAGAAGGCTCAATTTCAAGTCCCTCTAGAGGTCTCGAATTTGAGCCCTGCACTAGTGGGGCTCGATTTCGAGTCCAACTTGATATAACTTTGGGTAAATGGTTATACGAAAGCAAAACTGTTCGAAAGTTGTGAAATTGGCTAACTTGGTAAGAACAATGTAAAATTAATTATTTATGTACATGACCTTCAAAATAAGACCATTTTAGAAAATTTTCCAATTTGATTTAAAGTCTAGTGTTCAAACATTTAGGTGAGCGACAAAAATTTAAAGAGACAAATTATTTGTATTCGCGCGACAAAGTCCATTGAATGGGCTTGCATGTGAGGGAACATTTAGGTAAAGTGATAAAATCAACAACATTGTTTCCTGCTATGCATTGCATTGTTATAGAATGAATGAAGTGTAAAAGCGCTTTTTTTTTGGGCTCATGCCTTTGCTTATGTGTTAGATAGAGATTGTCTTATTCTTTTCCTACTTTGACTCAGGAGCTGACAATTTATCTCATGGATGATTTGTAAGCATTGTGTGATTTCCTAGATGGTGGTTGTGGATATTTTTATGTCCTTGAAAGTAGTTAGTTAGTCATATGTTTATTAAGGTTGTTTAGGCTTTTGGAGTAAATAATGGTTTTCCAGTTGGCTTTTTGCTAGTATTTGATGAGTATAATTTGGTGGTTACCTGGTTGATATTTTTTATTTTTGTTTGTACATATAGTGTTATTTTCTTTATGTTTTAGCATCATGTGGAGTAGCATATTCCAGTTTGTTCTTCAAGATATGATCTTTTAATTATAATGTACATTTGTCTTTGCATTTCTTCTTTGGGACTGAGCATGTTAATGAACTGCTGTTTGTCTTTTGGTTTTATTTAGATTGGGTCACGCCAATATATTGTCTTTCCTGGGCGATATCTTTATACTCAGAGGCTAAAAGGTGCAAATGTCAATGATAAGGCATGTGATTCTGTCTTTCTTCTCTTCCTTAGTTGTTATTTGAATTCACATTGTATTTGTTGCGGTTTTCTGAGATATTAGTTATGTTTTCAGTCATTGTTGTGACATTCTAGTTACTTTAATTTAAGGGTTTTAGAATCCAAATTAAAACTTGTAAGATAACAAATCAATTGTAATATGACAAGTATTCACACAAGACAGATCTAAAGGAAAATTGTGAAATGTAGGCTCTTTGTAACTACGGTGAAAGCATACAGCATGGCCTTAAAACCTTCAAACTACATTACTTTTTGAGGAGTTATATTGTTTGGTCTTGGGACTTTGTGACGATGTTTATTCCTTATTCAGTGTAAAAGGCTGTTTCACCTTAATATTGGTTCCTTTGCTTTGCATTTTGATGGTGGTTTTTGATACAACATAAATGTCTTTAGGAAACTGAAGTGGTCACATCTATCAATTACTTGATCTCCTTTTTCATTGTTTTAAATCAATTTCCATTGCACCTACAATTAAGGCTCTAGCTTCTATCAGTTTAGAGTGCATCTAAGTGTGTCTTAATGCTGGTTAGCATTAGCTTTCAAAAGGTTGAATCAGAAGGAGAAAGAAGAGTTATGGATGATGATTTTGAGAGCCAATTTTTAGATGTTATAAAGAAAAATGACTATGAATACCTGAAAACTGCTTTTCCTTTTTCCTTCAGAAATTTGTAGTCTTAAAGGATATATCATATTGTATTACATTTATTTGGAAGCCTCTTGTTAAGTGAGGGAAACACCAGATACAACATATTTAGTGTCTGATAGTTCTGGTTTTTGATCAGACATACATGAGTTTGTCACAAGTTTTCATTGTCCATACTGATTTTCTTCTACTCAGCATATAGGAAACTGTTCAGATAAAGTTATTATCTCATAATCAATTCACGGTGATTTGTTGTAGATCAAAAGCACCGTAAAGGATATAAGAATTTATTTAAATTCATCAATGGTCTAAGGTGGGGCAATCTGTCTGCCTTAGTTCCTTGTCGCATAGCTAAAGAATCAATTGCATGTCTGTTCTGCAAATTCATCCACATTCACTTTGATGTTCTTATTGCTTGCATTCTGCCTCAACTATGATGTTTTTATTCTTATGCAGATAATTTTGAACAAGGTGTTACTTGTGGGAACAAAGACAAGTACCTATATTGGAAAACCTGTGGTGACTAATGCTGCTGTGCATGCAGTAGTTGAGGAGCAGGTGATTCACTTCCTCGTGATGTTGTGTTTTAAATATCCTATTATATAGTCCTTGTTTTCCTCTATCGTCTTATCATATATCACTTCCCCTCTACTTGTCTGTCATCTTGTTATATATAAACTTTTCTATATGCAGGGACTAAACCCCAAAGTAATTGTCTTCAAATACAAGAAGAAGAAGAACTATCGGAGGAATATTGGTCACCGACAGGTATTATAAATCTCCTTTTGTCATTCATCAGCAAATTAGTAACTACTACAGGTTTACTGCATTGATGTAAATATGGCTTTTATGTTGTTTGGTTTACTACGATTTTTTTTTTTTTTTTTGCGTTACTTTTTGTTGCAATGACAGCAAAAAATCTGTCATTCTATCATGGTTGTTAAACCTTTTGAAACCAGTCATTAGACAATAAGAACTACTGCATTGGCAAGAGTGCTTCACTGAACACTTTTTAAGGAAACATGAAAATGGGTCAAAGCATGTTAGTTCCTTAAGTGTCATTCGTAGTTGCAACATAAGCTACCGTGCTTATCCGCTTTTGGATTGTCTTCTCCTGTCATTGAATGAATGCCTTGATGTAATTTTGATCTGGTTATGCAGCCAAATACCCGTATAAGGATAACTAGCATCACAGGTTTTCAAGACTATCCAGCAGTGACACTTGACTCCTTAGAATCTGTTGCATAGGTTTCGGCAGTTTTTGAGTAAGTTAATTGACGTCTAATTGTTCTGCAAAGTTTCTTTCCTTGTCCATTTAGTATGTATTTTACCTTTGCAAGTTAAGTTGTTTGGATTGAGTTACAAGTGTTTAAAATTGAATTATGAAATCAATTTTTTAATTGTGAAATTACAGAATTTGTATTTCAGTAGTATTTTCATATGTTCATTCCCAATATCCTGATGCCAGCCAAATTTGGACCAGGCTTTTGTTTCATGTTCTGAGAAATTTTTGTCAATTAACAAAATCAACACTAAATTTGGACCAGAATTTTGTATCATGTTCTAAGAAAATTAATCAATTGAAAAATCAATCCATGCATGAATGTGCGTGTACTTGAAAAAGATTAGCTGGATTTAGCAATCCCTCTGCCACTGGTAATTAAGCTTGTTGTAGTTTTCGTACAAGCAGAATGCAAAAAATAACAAAGGAAAGCTGATTCGGTAACTTGCTTTAACTTCATAGAGTATTCGTTGAGGCTTGAGGCTTACGGTTGGATGCATCTAGGGTGGCAATTTAATTTAGTATTCTACTTGTATTGAATTATATTTGTGTCATATTAAATAAAAATTAAATTAAATTTAACTTGTTTAATAATTGTATTAAGAATTAAAAATTTAAATTAAATAGAATTAATAAATAGTTAAACAGATAATAATTGCACTATTTGTTTAATATATTATTTTATATAATAGTAATATATTTTTATAATATTTATGATTTATATATAAATATATAATTTTAAAAATGTGATAATATAATTAAATTATTTAAAAAATATAAAAAATAAAATAAAATAATTAAATTATAAATAAGTTAATAAATTATAATTACTCAAAAAATTAATTATGTTATAAATAAGTTTACATGTTAAGAATTTTAAACTTGAATTTTACATGATTATTAATCGTATTATATTGTGTTTATTCATTTAATAATTATGTTATTTTATGTCAATTTAAATATGCAAATTTGTGTCAGTTTGACAAGCTGTGTTAAAAATTGTCAATTCTAAATGCACTCTACATTAAACAAAAAACTCATTTACCATTGTTGTTCGGGCCGCATTTGTAACTTTCACAAGATAGTATTGTTTGATTTTCCTTTATATATCAAGAATACAAGCAAATCCTTAACTGTTAAAATAGTTAAATTCCCATATATAGGTTTGCCTAAAGATAATTTATTGTTAGTATATCCTAATTAAAGAAAAAAATAAAAGATTTACATAATTATCAAAGCTATATAAGGCATAAAATTTGTTAACTTTAAATAGAGAATTTGTTGTATATGACATAGAATTTGGTAGTTTTAAATGGAGAAATTGCTAGTTTTAAACGGAAAATTGACTATATAAAGCATAAAATTTCACTAATTTTATTGACAATATATAAAAATTTAACTCATCAAAAGTTATTAGCATTAATTTTGTAAGTGGATTATACTTGCCAAAAGTTTGTTAATATACAAGTGTTTGACATGAGTGTAATTCTTTTAAATCTATTAGTTATTAATTTTATGACTGAAATTGCACCTGGCAAGAGCTTAATAATTTCTTTAGTATGAGATTGTACATGGAGGCGTATGACATATGAAGATGGCTTAGTACTTTGATTAGTTGATAATTGGCTTTGATTTTTTTAGCAAATAGCCCATGCAAGCTACACGTAGATACTTAAGGAAATATATAAGCAAATTGGAGATTAAATGATTCCCTTTTATTATTCAACATGAGAAGCAACATGAAGTGCATTGGAGAAGAGAAAAGAAAAATAAAAAAAGAAATAAGAAGAAAGAGTAAGAGAAGACTTGATATTTGGTTTATTTTATTTTAGATAAATTTTATAAATTGCCCTTAGTTTAAGCCTTCTATTAATAACCTTTTTTGTAATAAGTGAAAAATTTTGAAATTTGAAAGTGTTTTAGTTGACATATGAGATAGTGTTTCTGTAAAATTTTAAAAATTAGTCTTGAGATTTTGAGAATGAATATTAAAATCTAACAATTTGAATTAAAATTTAAATTCTAAAAAAATTAAAATTTAGATTAAAGAACTTTGACTTTATAATTAAAGAAACTAAAAATCAATGAATAATTTACTAATCATGAATTAGAAGTATTAAAAAAAAATTTGGACGTTATAAGAGAGATATCTTGATAAATTCATAAACTTATTCGAAAAATCAAATAAAAAAATAATTTTCACAATCTTAATTGAATAAAATTTAATCTTTAATTGTCTTTTCAATATTTTTTTTATACTTCTTTATATAAGATTTATAATTAAAATATATGTTTGGATCACAACGACTAGCTTTTAATACTCTTTAAAACTTAGTTTCATGCTTCATTCCATATTTGATATTAATCTTAAATCTTGTTTAGTCTAAATTTCTTGAATCAATTCATTAAAATGCTATTTTAATTTTCTTCGCTTTTACTTTTTTAAATGGTCCAATTGGCATATGCATAAAATCATTTTGAGTTTGTTGTTGATTCTTATCATTAACTACAAATATAAACATTATACATATTGAGTTTGATTTTAAACATTTTCTTAAGCATCCTAAACATTTACAAACATACTTTGAGTTTCAAAATTACTATTGAGTTTATAAATTTCTACAAACATATCTCATATACTTTACTCATTCATTTGTACATATTTTCTTTTTGAAGAGATTCTTTGAGAATCATTTTTTAAACAAAAAATTGAGTTAAAAAAAGTTATTGTACTATTGTAAAAGTAAGTTTAGTGATTGAGTGAATTACTTATAAGATTGTGAGGGAAATTAAAATCTTTTTAGTTGTAGTTGAGTATCATTAAGATTGAAAGACTCATTTTAGTAAAAAGACACAAGTTTGAAGTTTGTGAAGTGGATGTAAGCTGTTGAATTGCCTAACCATTATAAATATTATGTTTTCTTCTCTTTCTTTACTCTATTTTATATTAATTATTATTGAATATTTTTTGGGTTATTTGTATTGTGAAAATTTTTTTTTGAAACCTAATTCACCATTCTCTTAGGTTATATGCATAAATTTCAATTGGTATCAAGGTTTGGTTATCTTGATTATGACTTAATCATCTAAGAAAAGATCAATGCCAACCTTAGGATATCTCGAGGGATATTCCCCAATTATACCTCTTTTCTTTGATAGAAATGACTATGACTATAAGTTTTGAATTTTCAGCTTTGGGAATTTGTAAATGAAGGTCCATGTTTTAATGAACATTAATGAGAAAGGTGAGAGGGTACTTAAGCCCCGTAATAAGTGGGATAAAATAGATAAAAGAAATGTTTACATGAATGTAAAGGCTATAAATATTCTTTATTATGCATTAGATAAGAAGGAATTCTATAGACATTTTGAATGTGAAAGTATTCATGAAATTTAGCATACACTAGAGGTTGTGTATAAAGGTACAAGTCAAATTAAAGAATCAAAAATAAGTGGAGTCATTAGGCAATATAAGTTGGTCAAGATAAAGCCTAACAAGTCTATACATGCTATATTCACTAGATTCACGAACATTGTAATTTCACTAAAACCTTAAGAAAATCACACCCTAATAGTGAGCAAGTTGAAAAGATTGTTAGATCTCTACCAAAAGAATAGAGAGCTAAAATGATCATAATTGACAAGGCAAAGATCTCAATACTTTATCCTTTGATGATCTCATTGGCTCACTTATGGATTATAAAGATAAAATTTTTAATGATGGAATAGATGAGGATAAGAAGAAGAATAATAATATAGCATTCACATCATCTATGCATGACAGTGATGAGGATGAAAGCAAAAATGATGATGATGACATTACTTTAATGGCAAAAGAGTTCAAGAACTTTCTGAGCAACAAAAGAAATTTTGAAAGAAGAAACTTCAAAGTTTTATGGGAGACAACCAAAAAAGTGAAAGAAACAAGAAGAACCAAATCACATGCCATGAGTGCAAGAAATCCAGTGTAACGCCCCTCTATTTAAAATCAACCACATAAGATATAATCTGATTTTTTTTTTTTAACATAAAGATATATATATATATATATATGTGCGAAAGTTGGATATATATAATATCCTGATTACACACATAATCCATAGTATGTAACCTAAAAATACAAGTTTACTGTACCAACATATATATATATATATACATACATATACATATAGATACATATGTATAATTATGCATTAACACAAAAAAAAAAAATACCCCCATCATCAAGATACTAGCCCTGTTAACGTCTCGAAGAGTTCGCATCCATATCCCGCGGCGTCACATTACCTGTAAAAACCACAATCCACAAAGGGTGAGCGAAACAGCTCAGTAAAGAAACATAATATTCTAGTACAGAATTTGTTTCCCTACCATATATACTATACGATACTGATGACATAGAGGTTATTAACTCATATCGCCTTAATATAATCTAACGAGATAAATACACTCCGACCATATACTCTGTATCACCATCCACATAATGCTCATAGTTATTATATAGAATATAAATAAATCTACATGCATTTCGAAATACAAAACACATGACATTTTTAACAAATTATCGACAAATATATGACCGGTCGTGCTAACACAGTTATGGATCGTGGCCACAAAGTAAATTCGCTCAACCCTCATCCATTCACACCACTCGTCTATCGGGCTGAGCATATATTTTATATATGATCGATCATATAATCTGGTTATAACCAAGCCAGCGGGTGTGAAGGGTATCTGAATATTCGGATCCATAACTAATGTAGTCACACAATTAATACCACATGGTCTAAAACCATGCATTCTTTTTTTTTTTGAAAACTATTGTACACTCAAACTATGCACAATAAATACCACATATGCGCACCTATACACACAAAAATGATAAATAACGTTCACATCTCAATTTTATGTGCATATGAAATTCGTTTACATAATGAATGTATAATGCACTTGCGGATAGTGATACCTAACCAACAATTTATAACACTTCTATAATCACATATACTCGCAAATACCTAGTCTACCAAATTCATTGGGATTTATTCATCACAATTATAATTTCTACTATCACGATAAATATATCGTATACTATCCAATATTAATGGATAACCATCTCAATGCATCATTTACTAATAAAGAAAATTTACATAATAATTATAACTACTATAATTAGTATGACAACCAACGTGCAACGTCCTGAATATTACAATCTATTCTAAATTCTATTAACCACGCTCCGATCACACAGCCATAATAATAATTCATTTATGCATTCCAACAACCATATAAAGTATTATACCTACATAACACATCAAAATATTTCTAAATCTCCACAATA
Organism: Khaya senegalensis; assembly: GCA_032402905.1. NCBI lineage: Eukaryota > Viridiplantae > Streptophyta > Magnoliopsida > Sapindales > Meliaceae > Khaya > Khaya senegalensis. Next base: position 3,078,785 of record CP135544.1, read on the forward strand.
ATAACCAAAATTATCATTTTATCCTTCCTTCAAATTTTTTCCTCATTTTGTCCACCCAAATCAATTCCTACTAATTTCATTTACTCCCTAACATACCTATACACATTCAAACATACCATAACATGTTAAAATATATCATTTAGAGGCTTGATGAATAGTACTTCGAATTTACCATTTTGCCCCTTTTTCAAATTTTCTTCCATTTTATACATTATTCTGTACCCAATTCTATCTAAACACTATCCTTAAATCCATTCCTACACAAATCAACCACCAATCACAAATTCCATAAAAGAAAATTACATTTTCTTACCTTTAAAATGTGCTAATTGCTTGATTAAACCTCCCAATACCGCAAAACCACCTAAATCACAATTAAAAACCATAAACCACTTTTAAAAATCACTTTTCAACAAATCCATTAATTGAAACTTAGTGAAATCAAGAACTTTTACCATCAGATTAAAGCTTTCGACGCGTAGAACAATTTTTTCTTCTGCGGTAACGTGTTTAATCGGGCGGATTAAAAGATTTTGCTTGATTTTTGTCCAAAAAATTGAAAGAGAAAGGGAGAAGCACCTCACGGCAAGGAAGAAGAAAAAGTGAATTGTGTTTCAATTTTGAAAAGTCAACTTATCTTATCCAAATCCATATTTTTGAAAATTATACTATTGCCCAAAAATATTTCAAAGCTTACATTTAGCTCTCAAGAAAATTATGAGACTACCCAAGCCATTTTTATATTCTTTCACTTTAGTCCATCAATTTTAATTACCACTTTTTCTTCTAATTCCTCACGAAAAGACCATTTTACCCATAATAAAGAAAATTGGTCACTTTAGTCCTTTTTCATCCTTTATAGAGAAATTTACATCCTAATTCAATTCTACTTTTTCAATATCTTATTTACAACATTTACAAGAGTTCTGGGTGATCAAAATCTGGCAGAGTCCTTCCGACTCTTAACGTAATGACCATTTTGCCCTTTTTAGCAAAATAGTACCTTTTTGTCTAAAATAAAAATTTTGGCATTCTTATGCTTATAAAATCTATCTTTCCTTCTAACACACTCTATCATACTAATTTATATTCTTGACATCTAGCTTGATCAATCAAAACTTTATTAAATGACAATTTTACCCTTTTTTATTTTCGACTTCCCAAAAATATACTAATCGCATCTCGAATTGAAATTAAATATACCAACATAATATTTATGAAATTCTAAGACTTTTTATGTGATCAAAACTCACTTTGGCCTCAATTTTGAGTGAAAAGACTATTTTACCCTTACCCGACAAAATAACTTATTTAATCGATTTTCACTCGATCTCCTTCCAATAACTCCATAAAATATTTTCAAAGACAAGAGATAATAAAAATTAGGGTTTATTTATATCTGAGTGTCACATCCAGGCATGTCAAAGTGGATTACTCACTTTTCAAGTATAAAAAGTTTAAGAAAAAGGCAATGGTGGCAACATGGGATGATAAGGAAGAAAGTCATCAGATGATAAAATCATGAATGAAATTGTGAACATGTGTTGCATGGCCATTGGAGAAGATGAGGTAAGTAATCTTAAACCAAATCATTCTTATGATGAATTATTATATACTTTTGAAGAGTTGCATAATAATTTTGAAAAACTGGTTTCAAAAAATTACATTCTCAGAAAAAAAAAAAAAGTTTGTCTATTGATGTTGTTTCATTAAAAGAATTAAATATTTTATTAAAAAAGGAGAAGTAAGACTTTTTGGAAGAGATATAAAATTTTAAAATGGAATCAAGTGATTTAAATAATATTATTTTAAAATTTACAGAAGATTAAAAAAAGAACTTGGAATTTCTCCCAAGTTATCAAAAATGTGTTTTTGATAAATGTGACATTGGATACAAATCCTATACTAAATAAAAACTTTACAAAAGTTATATAAAACCATTTTTAAAAGTTAAAGGTAATGTGACTTGTAACTATAGTAATCCTTTTTGTCATCTAAATTATAGATGTTCCATTAAAAGGAATACATTTGGCAGTAGAATAGTGTAGGTTCCTAAAGGAACCAATACTCACAACAAGTACTCAAGAAAGTTTGGGTACCAAAAACTTCAACATAATTTCGTTTTATAAGTATCAGAGAACAAGAACTTGTTCCTTTATAGTAGTTGTTTAATGCACATGAAAAAAATACATATCTTTACTCTCAAGTTTCACAAAGCATGAAAATGGTGCATATGTTATATTTGGAAACAACGTTAAAGGTAGAATCATTGGGTCCAATAATATTGGTAGTGAAAGCTCAATCTTTATTGAGAATGTTTTATTAGCTAATAATTTGAAGCAAAATCTCCTTAGCATTAGTCAATTGTGTGAGAAAAGATACAAAGTTATTTTTGAACTTACATATTGTGCGATTAAGAGCATGCTTAATGATAAAGCCATTTTTATCGGTTAACTTGTAAGAACATAGAAGATTAAGATATGGTAAATGGTCATCCAAAGATTGATTTTGTAAATGACAAAATTTGTGATGCATGCCAATTTGTAAAACAAGTCAACGTTTTTCAAGTCAAAAATGCGTATTTTAACTTTCAAACTATTGAAACTTTTTCAAATGGACTTGTTTAGGCTATTGAGAATTGCAAGTCTTGATGTCAAACATTATGTGTTAGTAATTATTGATGATTTCTTAAGATATACAAATGTGACTATTGGCAACAACAAAAAATGCCATACACGTTTTTTCTAGGTTTTTGAAAAGAATTCAAAATAAAAATGAAGTCATAATTATATGCATAAGGAGCGATCACGGTGGTGAATTTAAAAATCATGTATTTGAAAAGTTTTGCAATGAGTAAGGCGTTAAGTATAATTTTTCATCTTCTAGGATTCCTGAAAAAAAATGGTATGGTTGAGAAAAAAAATAGAATTTTTCAAGAAATGGCTAGAATAATGCTTGATGAAAATTCTTTGACTTAATATTTTTAGATCAAAGTTATTAACACCTCAGTGTTATATTTTAAATTGGGTGTTAATTAGACTCTTAATAAGATCCCTTACGAGCTTTAAAATGTAGAAAACCTAATTTTGGATATTTCAAAGTTTTTAACTTAAAATGTTTCATTTTAAATACGAATAATAATTTTAAAAAAATTTGACTTAAAATCTAATTTTGAATTTTTCTCAATTACTCAATAACTGGCAAAGCATATACCGTTATTTAAAGAGAAAGATATCATTGGTAGTTAATTGTTAAGAATTGAAAGACATGCATATTAGAGAGTCAAGCAAAATCATATAAAAAAATTCCACTCGACAAAGAGAGAAAGTTATGCAAAAAGAAGAATAAATGGGAAAGAATGAAGAGGAAATTGATCAATCACTCCTAAAGAGTGGATGTTCACAAAATCTCAACCAAAAGATTTAGTAATTGTGGATCCATCTCATGGTATCAAAACTAGATCATTCATTAGTAACATTTGCAATAACATGGCATTCATATCTCAAATTGAACTTAAAGACTTTTCTTGAAGTAAAAAAAAAAAAAAAGTATTGGATCATAGTAATGCAAGAAGAGTTAAACTAATTTAAGAGAAATAAAGTTTGGGAATTAGTCCTTAGATAAAAAAATCAATTCATTATTAATACTAAATGGGTGTTTGGGAACAAAATTGATAAATTTAGTTTGGTTATTAGATATAAAACTAGATTAGTGGCTAAATGCTACAAATAAGAGGAAAAAATTGATTTTGATAAGACATTTACACCCATAGATAGGCTATAGTCTATTAGAATGCTACTTGTTTTTGCATGATATAAAGATTTTATATTATTTCACATAGATATAAAAAGTACATTTCTAAATGGATATATTGTAGAAGAAGTGCATGTAGAACAACCTCTGGATTTTGGAAATGAAACTTTTTAAAATTATGTCTTTAAATTGTCTAAGACCTTGTACAGATTGAAACAAACACCTTGAGCTTTGTACGAAAGGCTTAGCAAATTTTTTTTTGAAAAATGGTTTTAACATGGCAAGGTAGTCATTATACTATTTATCAAGCATAAAGGTCATGAGTTAGTCATTATACAAATATTTGTTGGTGACATTATTTTTAATGCTACAAATAATTCCTTGTGTGAGGAATTTTTCAAGTGCATGAGTAATGAATTTGAGATGAGTACGATGAGAGGATTAAGTTCTTTCTTAACCAATAAATCAAGTAATTAATGTTGGATTGAAATGTTAATAACATGCATAGAATCATAATATGTGTTCATTGAAACATTTTCACAAACACATAATATGCCATATGTACAGATATCCCATATGTGCATAAAATAACAAGTTTTGAATGAGTTTGCGTACTTGGTTGATAGGGGATGATGGAGGAACCTTGAATTCTGTGAAGTTTTCATAATTTGCACAACCAAATAATCAATATTATCAATTTGACTATGTAATTTATTTTAAATTACATTTTAATGCAAACTCAAAAAAAAAAAAATGTTTAAACATTTTAAAGAATTCATAAATATATATAACATATATTTATTTATTTATTTATTTCGACCTAAATATTATTTCAAATATGCTAGCTTCATTACTGATAATATTTTTCTCTCTTAAATATTTTTCACAATCTTTAGTTATTGGTGTGACTATATGGGTTTATTGTGGAATAATTATGAACTCATTCTGAATTTTTTAGATTTATTAAACTATTTAACTGTTTAATGACTATGATTATAGTAATGTGCCATAATCCTTAATCCATAATGAAATCATACTTCATTAATTCCTATCTTAATTGTACATACCTTGTAGATGAAGTTTTTCCATCATCTAATTCTAATCGATTTAGGGCTTATGGTATGTCAAAACCATTTACCAATATAAACACGAACCATCATTCTATATATGATGAACTTGTCATTACAAACTCTTTTGTGTAAAATTTAATCATTGTGATTAGAAATTTACTTTTTTAGTCATTTATTGATATTGGTTAAGAACTCGAATCCGATTCGAGTTAGTAGTAACTCTAATCATATATATTAAGCTAATGGATCTCGTTTTGACTATCATATGTTTTCAAATGTAAACAATATATAATTAAACTAGTTTTATCATACAAGACGTAGTTAGTCTCATACTTATATACTATATGAACTATGTACATCTACATTAGATTGGACAATAATTTCTCAAGTTAAATGATAACATCACACATTAGTACAATTACATATAAATAATTGACTATATACAATATCATGTGATTTACTGTTGTATGATCATGTTCAAAAAAAATAATTTTTTAACTATTTAATCAATACTAATGTCCTAATAATGTGACCATTATGTTACCTACACTAATATTATCTTATGATTTTTTTTTGAGATATTTAATATGCCTACTATGTAATATCGCTATTCAATTGATATCACTTCTATAGGAAATAGTTTTGATAATATTATTTAACTATTAAATAAATTATCTAAATAATTCACAGTTATACTTTTTTTATATGCATGACTAAATAAAGAAAATAATCTACATTTACAAATAAAGAACTCTTTCTTTCATTAATATATAATGTATATACAAGACAAACGTATTCTTCAATCTGATAACACGAATGACTTTTAGGGTATATTGTAACAATTAAGATATAGAATCTTTGTTAACTAATCCAAGAACATTAACAATCTACTCAAGAGATTTGGGATAGAGAACTCGAAAAGTGGTGCAACTCTAATGAGCTCAACTCTTAAGCTTGATAAAAATGAAAAAGGTACCAATGTAGACATAAGGAAATATAGAGGTATGATTGAATTTTTACTGTACTTAATTGCAAGTAGGCATAATATCATGTTTATCATATGCTTGTTTGTTAGATTTTAATCTTGTCTTAAAGAATCTCATTTAGTTGATATTAAAAGGAATTTCAAATACTTGATTGGTATAATTAATTTAGGTTTATGGTATATTATAGGCACAAATTTTGATTTGACTAACTACTTTGACGCCGACTTTGTTAGTTGTAAACTCGATAAGAAAAGCACTAGTTGTGGTTTAGCAAAAAACAAAACTTGGTTGCCATTTTCACTACTGAGGTCGAATATATAGCTACCAATAATTGTTGCACTCAAACACTTTGGATGCAACATATAATTAGAGACTATAGTTTTTTCATTGACAATTCACTTGTTATGTCTGATAATACAAGTGCTGTCAATCTTTTAAAAAATTTAGTTTGTCATTCAAGAGCTACAAACATAAATTCAATATCATTTCCTTAAAGATTACATTCAAAAAAGGGATATTTCTATAGAATCTATCCTTATAGATAAATAATTGGTTGACATTCTCATAAAACCCTAAGTAAAAATAGATTTTGCTCTCTAAGACTAGAACTTAGAATTTTGCAAATATCACAAGGTGTAAGAATCATGCAACAAAGTTATAAATTTCCAAACATTTTTCATGTTTGGTTAAACATATATCAAAACATATGTTAAACACTAGATAGGGTTTATATTCATACCTCTCCTACCTTAGTAATTTGATGAAGATTGGCTTAAAAAACATGAAATCACAACAATCTACACCATTTAATGCTTGAAACCCCTTGGCCAAATTCTTCAAGAGAGAGATGAGTTTTTTTTTTCCCTATCTTATCAAAAAATGAAAAACACATGCTTGTTTATATTTTTCCTTGATTTTTGATTTAGAAAATTATGATATTTATCCTATAAATATCATTTATTTACTTAACAAACCTTATATTTATCCAAAATTATATATTTAACTATTAAGCAAATTAACAGATAAATATCTTTCAAGGGTAATAAATATCATATATTTGGATTGACTTTTAAAAACTTAATTTTTAATTAGTCTTTTGATAATCTCCATTATCAATATATCATGTAATTTATATTAAATTATATAAAAATATAAATATGCAAAATTTTTAATAATTTACAGAACTAAATATATATATAACACTTATATATATTTCATTCAACCATTATATTATCCTGGAAGGTTCTAGCCTTTTATAGACAATATTTTCTCTCTGTCAAACAATTCTTTATACATTAAATTTTTAGTGTGACTATGTAAATTCACTGTGGATTAACTTTGAACTTGTTTCGAACTTTTCAAATCTAAACTCTTTGAAAGTTCAACAACTATGATTAATATATAGTAATATACCAAAGTTCCTAAATCACAATGAATAAATACTTTATCGAACCTATTCTAAATTATACGTACCATATGAGTAATATTTTTTCATTATCTAATCCTAATCAAGTAAAAGTTCATGAAATACCAAAATTCTAGACTTGATATAACAATAAATCATTAATTAATATGCACTAAACTCGTCATTATGAACTTTTTTGTATGACTTTTAATTTATTTTGACCAGAGATTTACATTTTAGATATTTATTGATATTAATTTAGGAACTCGAATATGGATAAAATCAGCAGATACTCCAATCCTAGACATCGAGCCAATGGATTTTATTTTAACCATTATTTGTCTTCATATATAAACAACACATGATTAAACTGACTTTAACATATATGACATAATTAGTCTTATATATATATGTATATATATTACATGAACCACATGTATTCACATCATATTCGACAATGATATCATAAGTTAAAAGATTACATTGCATACTTGTGGGATTCCCATACCCCTTTAAAAAAAAATATAATAATAATTTTTAAAATAAGTATATAAAAAAAACACTAATTTTTTTTTTCAAAGCAAACATTCATCATATATACTTATTTACAACATATACAATATATCAAAAATACGATTTATAACAAAAGTACAATTATTACAGCATCAAAATCTGGTTTGTCCAATTCTCTTAACAGATCACTGTCCTGAGAGTTTGCCCGGTTCCACTGCCCTATTAGTTATACTTGAAAATCATTTCAACCACGGAGTGAGTAATTTAAAATTACTCAGTAAGAACTATAAAACCCAATAAAATAATTTCACAAACTATAATATTCTAACCATACAAATAATAACTAATCAGGATAACAATATATTCCGTATATCCAACGTTACATAATAACCAGTTAGGATTAACCATCCTAACTACGCAATTTTCGATTCAATGAGGATATTACGAATAATCATAGTATAGTACCACTTTCCTTTGTACATTTTCTACTCCATCTATTCTAATTATACTATCCTATTCTCTTTTCATTTGATCAGTCATTCTTAGGCAAACTATGGATCATGACCACGTTATTTATCTTATACACCAATACATGAATAAATTTGGCACAATTATAATACTACCATGGGTTCATCATGCCTTTAAGGGCGCCATGGCGAACTGCTACTTCCTACCATGGGTTCAACGTGCCCAAAGGCGCCATGGAGGACTGCCGTGGTTTCTCACGTACAATTCCGGATACCACAAGGATGACTGTGGGTTCCATGTGTTCCAAGGAGCGCCACAATAAATCATAAATCATTATTCCATTTTGTCCTAAGCGGCTCTGCCGGTGTGTAAGAAAATTCCGAAATCATATCTTAAGAATATTGGCCACTTATACATTTCTC
>CP135544.1:3092213-3113685 GCA_032402905.1 Khaya senegalensis
ATAAATTAAAAATAAATAATAAATAATCTATTTTTTAAATAAAATAAGATTCAATAAAAAGAAATATCAAAAATAAAAATTTTAAAAAATACTTCCAATCTTCATTAACAATAAACCTAAAGTTTAACAATAAAATTAAAAAACTAGATTATTAATCTAGATAATACTAACTAAATTTCGCCATTAAAAAGAAGTCTAATTCAAGGTTCTTTATCTTTATCAGAAAGACCATAAAATACATTAAGTATAATATTATCACATGTAATAAAAGTAGTTGCTGAAGTCACTCCATTATTGTAAAACTATTAATTTTTCTTAACTCATTACTAAGCCTCACTTGTTTATTGCTAATATCTTCTCCAATAGCTCGACTTAAGTAATTAAATGAGTTTTTAATTTCATCCACAATAAGTGTAGTTGATTCTTTCATTGCCTCTACCAATACTTCAAAATTTTTTATTTTTTCCTCTTTTTTTGATAAGTTATGAGAAGTTGTTGGACACATTTTTTGAGCATGCAAAAAAGACATATTATCAATGTTAATATTATCTTCTTCAACATTATTGTTTTGTCATTCTCTCTCAATTTCCTCTATAACATCTATATGAGTCTTAACATATTTTCAAATTGCTTGGTCTTCACCATAAATTATACATAAATCCTCATAATATGAAAATGCTCTATGCTTGTGATTGATTGCCTCTCCATGACTCTATAAAATAAAAAATTTAACAAAATTATTATCGTGATAATTTCAACAAATCAATGGTTGAAAGGATGAACATCCAAAATATACATGACTACCAAAAATTCTATATAATAGAGTGAGCCATTGAAGTAAAATTAAAATATTTTTTTATGACAAACAAATAGATAAAGTAGTTTAAATTTGGTTAAATCAAAGGGTACCAAATTTATGTTGGTGCAAACAAGAAATTGACTAAGTTAAAATATTAATTCCATCATTACTAACCATGTAGCTATTTACTTAAGTCAAGAGTTCATCACATGGAAAAAATAGAAAAATTTAATATTATGAAACATCTAGTTTATGCTAATTTTAAATTAATTTTGTAAGAAGATGATAATCATAACTTGCAAAATTCGTCTTTTGAGCTCTAGGGGTAATTTAGTCTTTTTGTATTTAGACTATATTTTAACGTATATGATATTTTATAACTAGTTGGCATATAATTGTGGTTTTTATTTCATTTTATTTATTTGAAAAACTTAAATGTAGAAAAGAAAAAAAGGTTAATAGTTTTGTGAAATTAAAAGACGGAGGCTTAAATGATATTTGCCATTATTTTATAACCTATTTCTTCTTCTTTTCTCCCCACCTATGGAAACCCATTCCATTTTCTCTCTCTTCTTCTCCCATTTTTCTTCACACTTCTCTCTAAAATTTTAACATTTGCAACCATTGTCTTATGAAATCAACCGTACAAAATCATTTCTCAAGTATTTAGTTTCATAAATTCTTAGAGAAATTAAAGAAAACTTTTGGTTTTAGTTGCAAATTTTCAAGTCAAAGTACATGAGTTTTCACACACCCAAAACTAAAATACTGGAGTTTGGCATCAAAAATTCATTTTCATCACTCACATGGAGCTTATGTATACATTTTCTAACCTTAAACTTTATCAATTTCGATATTTATTTGAGAATTTATGATATTTATGTAAATTGAATATTTTAGGTTATTGTTCAATTTTAGAATTACACTTAATTATTATATTTGGGTATTGATAACGAGGAATGTTAGAATGAAGAGACTTTGCCATGCAATTTTATTATATGAAAATCAGTTAAATGGTAAAAAGTTTTGGTGTTAAAATAGATTTTTAGAATTTTTATTTATATTAAGTTAAATTATGAATCAAGAGGCATTTTGAGACATAATTTAAGTTTAGAATGGTTGTATTTGAGATTTAGGAATTATATTTAATGTTTGGTTTCAAATTGATTTGATTTGGATTGAATTTTGTATTGATAGGGAATAAAACTAATTTTTGCTAATTTTAACCCCTTATAATTTTATGGTTTTATCAAAAATAGAAACACTTTTAAGAAACCTCTATTAAAAACAAAATTATAGTATTCTTTAAAAACTTTCCATGAGTGTTTATATGACTAATTTGGAGTTAAGTTACTATATTAAAAATACATATCTTTTATTTTTTTTCTTATTTTTTTATTATGCAAATCTTCAAATTAGCATCGCAGCCATGGGATACGACATTGCGATGCTAGAGCTTTTGTTTCCAAAATCTTGATTTTATTATAGCAAGTTACTAAAGTAAAGACACTGTAGCATGTTGACTACAACACATTACAAAGTTGAGCAATTTTTTTCCCAGTTTTATAAGTTACTTTTGTACTCCTAAATGATCTTCAAATTGAGTAATTCAAAAATCATTAGAAAGTTTAGAGAGTCTACTTTATTTTCTAAAAGAACACTTTTCATAATTTTAACTTTATTTTTTTAAAATTATCAAACTACCCTTAAAGATTAATTTTGATTAAAGGCCTTATTAGTTACTATAAATTACCAAACTTAGGAATTTATGTTTATCATGTTTATATATGTCATATTAGAGGTAGATGAGCATTTTATTAGAGTTTGATTTTTAATAGGAATGCAAATTATATTCTTTAGGCCAAACACTTTGTAAGTAGGCCTAAGTCAAAGTAAAGACTAGTAGGGGAGTGTATAACCTACTTTGAATTATGAGTGAATTGTGTGCAATATTTAATTTATTTAAAAACTATTTTGAATCATTTATTTTTATTTTTATAAATTATTTAAAATTATTTTTGAGCAATTAGAATGTTAGGTTAGTATATATATAAATGAATTGACATCAAATTAGTCCCATAGATTGTGTGTTTTTATTGTTTTTATGATATTTGGATATAGGTAAATCCTAATTTTTATTATTTTTTGTTCTTAAAAATATTTTATGAATTTTGTTCGAAGAAAATCAGGCGAAAATCACGTAAATAGGTTATTTTGCTAGGTAGGGATAAAATGGTTTTTTCATTTAAAATTATGGTTAAAATAGATTTTGATCACATGAAAAATCTTAGAACTTCATAAATATTATGTTGGTAAGTTAAATTTCAATTTGAGACGCGTTTAGTATATTTTGTGAAGTTGGAGATATAAAGGGTAAAATTGTCATTATGTCAAATATCAGAATGACTCCACTAGAATTCAATCACCCAGCATTCTTATAAGTATTTCAATAGATTTTTATGAGAAGAGATAGGTTAAATAACTATAGAACAACAAGAATCACATTTTTGCCCGAAAAGTACGATTTTATCGAAAAGCACGAAATGGTCATTTTGCAAGGAAGTGAAAGGACTCTGCCAAAAATCGACCAACCAAAAATATTTTAAATAGTATAAATAAAATGTAAAAAAAAAGTATAATTGAATTTAGATGTGAATTTTTCTAAAAATGACAAAAAACGACCAAAATGATACATTTTAAATAATAGGGGTAAAATGGTCTTTTTACAAGAAATCTAGAAATTCTGTGGGGTTTAAAATTGATGGACTAAAATAAAAGAATCTGAAAATAGTTTGGGTAACCTCATATTTATTTGGGAGTTAAATATAAATTTTGAAAATTTATTGGGTAATAGTATAATTTTTAAAAATATTAAGTTGGATAAGACTTTTTGACTTTTTAAAATTGAATTAATTCATCTTCTTCCTTCTCTTTGCTGCCGTGAATTACTCTTTCCTTTCTCTTTTAAATTTTTTTATTTTCTTAAAAAAAATTAAGTAAAATCTCACAATTCGTCCGATTAAACGCGTTACCGTAGAAGAAAAATTTATTTTACACGTCAAGATCTTTAATTTGATGGTAAAATTTCTTAATTTCATTAAATTTCAATTTATAAATTTATTGAAAAGTAGTTTTGATGATGGTTTTATTATTTTAAATGGTAATTTAGATGGTTTTACAGTGTTATGAGGTTTACTCAAATATTTAGCATACTATGAAAGTAAGAGAATATAATTTTCTTTTATGAAATTTATGATTGATGGCTAATTTGTATAAGAATGGATTTGGGATGATGTTTAGATGAGATTGGGTATAGGATAATGTGTAAAATGATGATAATTTAAAAATTTCATGAGTATTGGTGGAGATGTGCATTTGGCTACTATTCATTGAGCTTTTAAATGTTTGATTTTATTGTGTTATGATATGTTTTAATGTGTACAGGTGCGTTAGAAATAAATGAAATTAGTATAAATTGATTTAGATGTGTAAAATAAAAGAAAATTAGAAAAAAGACAAAATGATAAATTTAGATACTGTTCACTATGCCTTAAATAATAGTTTCTTTTTCTATAATTATGTGTTAATAATTTTATATTGAAGTAATGAAATTGATAAAAATTGATTTCGACGATTAAAATAGAAAGAAAGTAAAAAAAGGGTAAAATAAAAATCTTGACTACTATTCTGGTGATCTAAATTATTATTTTTATGATATGTTTATATATTTAGGAGTGTGTTGTGAATTATTATAATTTATAGCATTTGAGTTGGATGGACAAAATGAAAAAAATTAAAAAAAAGGTAAAATGATAATTTTAGTTACTATTGCGGAGAAAATTCTATTAGCGAAGAATGAATATGCTTGTGGAGATTTAGAAGTGTTTTTGATATGTTATGTATGTATAATACTTTATATGGATTGTTGGAATGTGTTGATGAATTATTGTTATGACCGTGTGATTAGCAGAATCTATAATAGTTTGTAGTACTTTTGGCGCTACATGTTGATTATTATAATAATTATAGTAGTTATAATTATCATATAAATTTTCTTTAATAGTGAATGATGTGTTGGTATGGTTATTCATTAACGTTGGATAGTTATACGATATGTGTATCATGATGGTGAAAATTATAATGGTAATTATTCTGAGATTATGGAAGTGTTATAAATTTTTAGTTAAGCATCACTATCTGTAGGTGTATTATGCATTCATTATGTAAATAAATTTCATATGTGTATAGAAATTGAGATTTGGACATTGTTTATCATTTTAATGTGTATAGGTATGCATATGTAGTATTTATTATGCAAAGTTTGGGTATACAATGGTTTCGAATATGAATACATGATTTTGGTGTCATATGGTCTTCATTGTGTATGGGTTAGGTGTACAATGATTTTCAAAAATGAATGCATGGCTTTGAGTCATGTGGTATTAATTGTATGACTGTATTAGTTATGGATCCAGCTATTCAGATACCTTTCACACCTACTGGCTTAGTTATAACCCAATTATATGATCGATCATATGTAAAATATACGCACAGCCTAATAGACGAGTGGTGTGAATGGGTAAGGGTTGTGCAAATTAACTTTGTAGTTACGATCCATAACTGTGTTAGCATGATCAGTTGGATATTTATCGATAATTTGTCAAAAATGTCATATGATATTAATTCCAAAATGCATGTAAACTTATTTGCATTTCATGTAATAATTATGAACATTATGTGGATAGTGATATGGATTGTATGGTCGGAATGTTATTTATATTATCAGATTATGTTCAAGGCGATATAGGTTTAATGTCCTTTACGCTGATAATATCGCATAGCTAATATAGCAGAGGAACGAATTCTGTACTAGAATGTTATGTTTTTTTATTAAGCTATTTCACTCACCCTTTGTGGATTGTAGTTTTATAGGTAATATGATACAACAAGACATGGATACGAGTTCTTCGAGATGTCAGTAGAGTTAGTATCTCTGTGATAAGGGTTTTTTTAGTAGTAATGTGTAATTTTACATATACATTTATATATAAGTTAGTACACTGAACTTATATTTCTGGATTACATACTGTGAACTATGTATGAAACCAGGATATTATACATATCCAGCTTCTATGTATATATATATATATATATATATATTATTTTGGCTACAAATGTATTCCTTAACTTAAATTGAATTCAGCTTGTTTTATAATACTTGATCTATGGTGTGTGTGTGTGTGTGTGTGTGTGTCTTATATACTTAGATAATCATTATTTTTAGGTAGGGTACGTACTACCAAGTGACGTAATACATCCTAAAGGTAGTTGCATGTATATGCATTAGTATTAAGAATAGTACTCAATAGATTCATTAGGTGATAATAATGGTATGATCATAATTAGTAGTATACTTAGATATAAATGTTTGCGTGTGTATAGGGGTATACCATATCGGTGTACCATTATGTTTACCATTATATCAGTGCATAACATCTGATACATACTCTATCGATATTGACGAATATTTTATTTTAAATGAATTATATTTTAATTAGTGGTTATATATAGATATTTATATTTTTATTATCGCAATAAAAGTGTCCATTAGATATATTTTATGCTTTGGAAAAAAAAAAAATTATCAGATTTTATGTTGTGTAGTTGATTTTAGATATAAGAGTGTTACAGTTTTGCATACTTATGATTATGATTTATGAAATAACCTTTAGGATATTATATATATATATATAGATTATTGAAATGATTTGCTCTATATATTGATTTATGGAAGATAGATAGGATCAGCGAGTCGATATTGGTATTGGTATTACTGTAATACTACAAGAAGTAGTTATGGATGAACCTATTGTAAAGGCCGCATAGGTAATTAAACATTAAGTGGGATTGGTATAAGGGAAAGTTTAGTTGTGAAGCCAATCAAGCAAAAGGTAATGTGAGAATAGTCACAACTATCACCATATGGCTATTTAGGCCAACATTAGTGAATCGAGGCTATGATTTAGTATTTTATAAATTAAGTTTAAAATTGAAATGTAGACAAATTTTTTAAATAAATTTTATATAATTTAACAATTGCATAATTTTTGATCTAACAACTCACTTGTGGTCTTAACCATCTACCCTGGTCAAGGTGACAATTTGAGAAAGGACATACAAGCCTGATCTTTTATGAAGAAAATAAACACAAGCCTAGACACCCATTTTATAATATGTTTTTAGTTGCATAACTAATTTTGAGAATAATACAAGACTACCAAGAAAATAAGTATAGTTTATAAATTGTTTTAGGAACATGATATCTTCGAACCTTTTAAGTTTATATTGCTAATGATTCACTTACTAGGTATAATTTATATTCAACTCCGCCCCCTCTCCCTTTCTCCTCACTTTTCCCTCTTTTAGGTTAAGTCTTACAATTGTTATATTGTTATAGGAGCAAATAAAGTTAGTATTGTATTTCCTCTAATATAAACTCCTTAACTCATTCTATGTTCATTATGGTCCACTAGCAAAACATTTTCATATAATACTTTGATATTTTATAATATATACCCTTGATATTATTTAAATTTTAAATATTTTATTTATTATCTTTTTCAAAACTTTTATAATTACATATACTATAAGTGATTTTTAAGTGTAATGATATGTGTGTGTTTTAATTATTTAAATAAAGTGCATAATGTTTAAAAGCCCTACAGGCTCTTAGAAGATGTTTTATGCTAATGGAGCATATCTTAAGGGTGCGGGGCGGTTGTCACATGTCATCCTCTGAGTTAGGGCATAACATAACTAACTAAAAATGAATATAAAAACTTGATCAAGTACTTATAGACAAGATCCCATACTAGCTTTTCTACAATCACAATTTTTTTTTGCGAATCCTAACTATACAATTTGGTACGATTAGTATTTCATATATATTTTAAAAGTAAGTATTCAAAGTCTTTATACAAGAATCAATATATGACTTGGCCTTTAGACCACATCCAGATAATTTTACTTTTAATGAACTTTCATCTAAAATTATTATCAACATAATATCTATCTTAATGTGTAAAACCCATAACCCAAATATATATACAGATATATCAAAATATACATATATACATATATATATATATATTAAGAATAAATATTTACGACGTTAATTTTAATTACTGAAAAATTGTGATGAGAAAACATAATTCCTTTGAATTTTTTTTTTGAAATAATGAAATAACGATTTCAATGTACATGTTTTTATATCATAAACATTTATTTTATAAAATAAATTAAAACTTATTACAAATAATAGTATGCTTTCGTTTGCACCAATATAGTCTCAGAGGTACTCTATGGATTCGCCGCTCTACTAACTTTACTTGTAAAATAATGTTTAATAACAGAGTGAGTAATGTAGTATTACTCAATAAAAAATACAAAATCTTAACCGATAATTTAATAAATATTACGTTCCAAACATATAATTAATAGTTATTTAGGATAGAACTCTACTCAGTGCCTATTCATATTAAGCTATTCACTAAAATAGTACTCCTACTAATGAATAGACATAAATGATCA
This sequence comes from Khaya senegalensis, assembly GCA_032402905.1. Classification (NCBI taxonomy): domain Eukaryota; kingdom Viridiplantae; phylum Streptophyta; class Magnoliopsida; order Sapindales; family Meliaceae; genus Khaya; species Khaya senegalensis. Next base: position 3,100,603 of record CP135544.1, read on the forward strand.
TATGAATAGTAATTGACAACATAAATAGTATCACCTAACTAAATAAATAGTAATTCTTATAAAAATTCTACAAGAGTTTGCTTATACATATAAACTACACAAACTGCAAAGGAAACCAGAACACTCCCAATACTAGATAATCACAACGTGCTACGATTTTAACAACTATGCATACAATTTACCTACAGATTTAGCACACAGAAGTATTCTATTTATCTTTTAAATCTTTTCTCTTCTGTATCATTTCCATTTTATTCATTCCAGTCCTATTATTTTATTCATTCCAGTCCTATTATTTTATTCCATCTTCATTTGATTGGTCATAATTAGGGTGATTCTAATTCTAATTTCGATTATAATTCATTTTATTATAAACCGGTCATAATTAGGGTAACTATAGATTATAATCATAACTTTGCAACAATCCTTATCCTACACACCCACTTTTATTGTTAGCTTGTGCATAAATCCTCCCATGGGTTCAACATACTCCTCGGGTGCCATTTAGGAGGTCTATATTATGGTCCTATCTCTATACTCTTGCACGGGTGAGATCCAACCATACCATCCTGGCTAGGGCTCACATCTGGAGCCATGTCTTCCTAGTTATGGCCACGACTAAAATAAATTTCTTTTACAAACTAACTTAACAACACAGTTGAAGTGTGAGAAAATTCATTATTGATCCATAGTTATTCTAATCATTCAATTATTCATTTTATTTAACAATTGACTAATTATTACAAATTTCAACCCTGGCTATATGCAAAGGTATTTTGATAATTTCATCAACTTCGTTACTTTAACAAGAAACATACAAGCTACTTAATCTACAACGTGTTCATATACACGTACAATTAACTAATTAATAAAAATAATAATTACAACCACGTTAATATTATTAACAATCACGTTAATAATAATAATAATAATAATAATAATAATAATAATAATAATAATAATAATAATAATAATAATAATAATAATAACAACAACAATAACAACAATAATAAGAATAATAATAATATAATTATTATGTCAACCATTCTAACTAAAATACCCAACGCCGGTAAGGTATTTTAAAATATTTGATGCGGTGGTGAATATTTAGCGCAGTTATTATCAAATTTATAATAATAAATATTTATCCATATAAATACACACACACGCGCGCGCACACACACACACACACATATGCACACGTGCGTATTTAGATTTTTTATCATATTCATTCATTTTTCCCTCCACGTTCTTAAAAGGCATTTGACTACATATAATTATTTTCAATACAACTCATAATTAGTACTTATGATCAAAATTATTATTTCGCCATTTTCACATGTATCTCAGCATTTACTAAACCAAATCAATTCTGATTGATCCCATTACTTCATCATACAATTTTTAATATAAGAATTTATTAAATTTTACCATTTTTAAGTCTCAATAAATAGTACCCAAAATGAACAATTTTGTCCTTTTTCTAAATTTATTCTATTTTACAAATCCAAATCATTCCATACTAATTTCATTTATTTCCTAACACATTTATCCACATTTAAACATATTAAAACACATCAAAATCAAATATTTAAGTACTGTATGAACAATGACCGAATATGTCCTAATATACATAAACTAAAATTTTTCTCTTTACACAATTCTATTCACTCCAATCTACTTCCCAAACATTCAATTTCATAAATTATGTACCAATTTCACAAAACTCCCAAATTACCAAATTAGAATTTAGGGTTCTTACCTCAAATTCAAAATTGATGGCAATTACATCAGATTCAAGTTAAAAAATATCTAAATTACCATTTAAAACCATAAAATCACCATCAAAATCACTTTTCAACAAATTTATAAACTAAAATTTAATGAAATTAAGAACTTTTACCATCAAATTAAATCTCTCAACACGTAGAACAATTTTTTCTTCTGCGGTCACGTATTTAATTAGACGAATTGTGGGATTTTACTTGATTTTTTTAAAAAAATTTGGAAAAGAATGAAAAGGATGACTTACAGGAAGAGAGAGAAGAAAAAAGTTGAATTCATCTAATTTTAAAAAGTTAAAATCTTATCCAACTTTATATTTTTGAAAAATTACACTTTTACTCAATAAGTTTTCGAAACTTATATTTGACTCCCTAGAAAATTATGAGACTACCCAAACTGTTTTTAAATTCTTTCACTTTAATCCATCAGTTTTAATTCTCACTTTTTCTTCAAATTCCTTGTAAAAAGACCATTTTACTTATAATAAAAAAAAAGAGTTATTTTGAACATTTTTCATCATTTCTAGAAAAATTCACATTCAAATTCGATTTTACTTTTTCCTACATTTTATTTACAATATTTACAAGAGTTCTGGATAATCAAAATCTAGTAGAGCCTTTCCGACCTTTGGTGTAATGACCATTTTGCCTTTTTTAGTAAAATTATCTCTTTTCGTCCAAAATAGTAATTTTAATATTTTTAGGGTTATAAAATCTATTTTTCCTTCTAACACGCTCTATTACACTAATTTGTATTCTCAACATCTAGTTTGGTCAATTGAAACTTTATTAAAATTATAATTTTGCCCTTTCTTGTCAATAGCACCCGTTTTTGCTCAATTTTCATTCTAACAGGTTTCTAAAACTTCTCTTCTATATTTTTCTCTAATTCATTACTTTAATCACATATATTTCAATATGATTATAATAAGGGGTTCATTAAATACTTGAATTTTCAGGATGTTACATAATAATACAACTTTAGCAACATTTTCATGAGTTTGATATTTTCATCCTCAATCCAAAATATTTTCTCGTGCTTTGAACTTTGTTACTCAATTATGAAATAATTATTTTAACAATTACAAAAATAACAATGTTATACAATAACAAAGTGACTAAATATAAAAAATAGAATTAATTTTTTTTTTTTTTACTATAGTAAACACATAAGTAATACACACACATTGTAATTTTTTTTTTTTAAAAAAAGGAAAGAAATAAAATATTATGAAAATAAAAAGCATAACAATTAATAATATCAAAAATTCATAGTACTAAGTTGTATGCCTACTTGGCCTCTATTCATTATATATATTTTAAACTAAATTTGTCTTCTATGCATTCCATTCATAGGTTTCTATACTACGTATGGAACCACTACCATCATGTTGTTTAATCTTGTTTACAACATCAACTATTTCCTTAAAAGAACCATATGATATTTTTCTCCTAATAAAATTATGTGACAAGTAACATACTAGAATAATTCGATTTTGGGTCCTCATAGGATAAAATAAATAACTTTTAAGAATTGTCCATTGACTTTTAAGTAAATTAAAACATCCTTCAACAAAATTCCTTGCAACTGAATGCTTTACGTTAAAAAATTCTTGTGGGTTGGTGGTTTTCTCTTGAATCATTGAGATGATAACACTGTCTATGATAAAGAGCAAGAAATTCCTAACAATTAGTGTACCCAACATCTACAAAATAGTAGAAACTTATATAATTAACAAATTCTCATATTATATTTTAATAAATAATTTGCATAGCAGTTATATATTATTGCTAAATCACTTATCATTATGGACATTCCAACTATTTCTTCTACGTGTAGTCACATGAAAGACTCTACAGTTAGTTGTTGAGCCTTCTCACCAAGTTAAAACATAAATAAAATGCATGTCTTGGGAACATACTCCTAAAACATTCGTGGCAATCTCCTCCTTTTGATTCCAATACCTAGATTTATATGTTGTAGACACCTTTACCCTAATGTATGTTCCATCTAATACTTTTAATCAATTCTATAATCAATGCAAAAGGAAGAAAGAAGGTTGAACTAATAATTATTATATTATTAAGATGACATTTCATGCACACATAATAAATATAACTAACATATATACCTTAAACAATTTCCATCTTCTTTAGTGAAGTTTTTTGGAACTACTCAGGCTATATCAATAACTTTCCATGTAGTCATATGATGGAATGCAAAACATTGTTAAAGTATTTACCAATTGTCTCCACTTACCACATAAATCAAAACTTAATAACTCTATTTTTAATATGATGTGCAATTATATGTAAAAACATAGCTAGTTATTCATCTACTAGCAAATGTTTTGATGCGTTTAACCTTTCCAATGTTTCAGCATTATGCATAAAGTCCTAAAAGCACCTCTATCTATTCTAAGTTAGGCTATGCTAGTAGCATCACTTTCATAAGCTAACTAATGGAACAATTTGCTCTTTTGTGATAAGGTCAAATACATATAATTCTCTTACAAATGACTTGTTTTGATTATATTCCATTAAAACAGATTATATGAATTTTAAGAAATAATCAACTATTTGCATGGTATGTGACTAATGCATAAAAAGGGCAATCAATTTCTTTTTTTCTCAAATTTTCACTTTTTATAAACTTTAAGTCATCCATCACTGCACAACAAATTATCCATAACACAATTTTTAAAGTTTACATATATAGTTAAATGAGAAGTACGACAACATTATATAACATTTGATTAATCAATCAATGATTATAACGTGAAAGATTTCCAAGTTCCATATGATTTTACTTCCAAGGTGCACACAAGCATTTGAGAAGATCTGGTGATCTTTCTTGCACTTCATAATTTGTTCTCTTTCATATAGTTTTTTTTTTTTTTGGAGTTGTTTGCCAATTGATTGATGAATACAAAGACTTAAGCAAATTCTAATGATGCCATGTAACCACAAAAAAAAAAATATGTGCTACAAGTTTTGGTTGTGAAGCCTGATATCATTGAAAGTGCAAATTTTAGTCTAGAAGAACAGTAATGCAATCTTACAAAGATACAAGTATGTAGATTCTTTTAAAGTTTCAATGCCTATTTCCTCCACAAATAAATTCTAAGTTTGTTTTCAAACTAAAAGTATGTTTGGTAAATACATACACACACACACACACACACACATAACTTTTAATACAAAACTACTTCATGCAACCACACAGTTTGCAAGTATAAAAATAATATATATGATTAAAATATTGAGAATCAACATCATAGAAATCAATTATCAAATTTTGAGAAGATTACCATTCTAAGCAATCAAACAAAAAAAATGCTCTATACAACATTAACAGAGACATTGTTCTTACAAACAATATGACATATAACAACTAGAATTTTTGGACCATCCAAGTTGGTAAAGATTAATTTGTGTTTGGCCTAGTAAGAAATTGGCAGAGGTTGAGATACTCAATCAAGCTGAGTTTGAGTTTTTGTATAGTTCACAAGGTTTAAGAATAGAAGATAGCTTGATCATATGAAACTTTCAATAGTAATGAAAATCATGTAACAAATCATATGCTTGATGCATAAGAAAAGGGGCAAACATTCCACCAAAACTATTTTATTTACCAGATTTAATTGTTGCCTAAAAATTTAAAATAAGGATTTTAATTCCACAACTAACTCAAACTAGAATTGTTGTTGGATATGATTTTTGATGCAAACAAAAGTTCTAGAATCAAATCCTAAAAAATTGAAAAAGAAGAAGCTTTCTAGGATATTAATCTAATCTAGCACATAGAATTATGATGTTCATTAAGTAACTAATAGATCAATTTTTGTTTAAACCTAGAAATACCTAACCTTTCTTATAAGTTCACTGGGTTTTCAACTATTATCAATTATTTTAAGTTATAAATTTGGTGGGGAATTAAAATGTAGCAAACATGAAGTACAAAAAAACATTACAACAAGCTAACAAATGGAATATAGAATTGCAAAAACACACTTAAGGCTCTTGAAAGTCACACCTAATAAATAATAAATTAAAAAAATAAGAAGCATCAAACACCCTTTGTATGTGTAAGAGAAAAAGAGCTAAACAACATATAAAAATAATTATAAAAACTAAAAATAGAGGGCATATAAACAAGAACTCAAAGCACCATATGGGTTTCATATTTTTAAAAATTACACTCTTACCTAATAATTTTTCAAAATTTGTATTTAACTCTAAAGAAAATTATGAGACTACTCAAACTATTTTTATATTCTTTTACTTTAGTCCATAAGTTTTAATTATCACTTTTTCTTCAAATTCCTTGTGAAAAGACCATTTTACCTATAATAAAGAAAATTGGTCATTTTGATTATTTTCATCTTTTCTAAAGAAATTCACATTCAAATTTAATTCTGCTTTTTTCTACATCTTATTTATAGCATCTACAAGAGTTCTAGATAATCAAAATATGGCGAAATCCTTTCGATCCTTGACGTAATTACTATTTTGTCATTTTTAACAAAATTACAATTTTTGTCCAAAATAGTAATTTTGACCTTCTTAAGGTTATAAAATCTATCTTTCCTTCTAACATGCTCTATCATTCTAATTTATATCCTCAATATCTAGTTTGGTCAATTAAAACTTTATCAAAAGAACGATTTTATTATTTCTATTTTTGACTTTGCAAAAATATACCAACCGCATTTTGAATTTAAATTAAACTTACGAACATGATATTTATGAAATTCTAAGACTTTTTATGTGATCAAAACTCATTTTGGCCTCAATTTTGAGTGAAAAGACTATTTTACCCATACCCAACAAAATAACACATTTATGCAATTTTCACCCGGTCGCCTTTCAACAACTTTATAAAACATTTCTAGGGTCAAGAGATAATAAAGATTGGGGTTTACCTATATTCGAATGTCACATTTCCTCCCTCCTTACGAGGGTTTTCATCCTCTAAATTAAGTAAACAACTCAAGATATCACTCTTGCATATGCTACTCCACTTCCCAAGTTACCTCTTCTACCTTATGATTTTCTCTATAAGACCTTAACCAGTGGAAATTTGCTTATTCCGGAGCTTTTTGATTCTTCTATCTAGGATCCAAACTGGTTGCTCCTCATAAATCAAGTTTTCCTCCATATCAGGCGCTAGTACATGTGATGGGTCACTAATGTATTTATGGAGTAAGGAAAACGTGAAATACATTATGAATCCTGTCCATATTAGGTGGAAGAGTTAGCCTGTATGCCATATTGTCCACTCAATCCAATATTTCAAATGGCCCAATATAACTAGGAGCGAGTTTCCTTTTCTTTCCAAACCTTATTACATGCTTGTAAGGGGCAATCTTCACAAATACTTTATCCCCTACTTGAAACTCCACATCCTTTCTCTTTATATTGGCATAACTCTTTTGTCTATCTTAAGCTTGCCTTAGCTTCTTTCGGATCATCCGGACATTTTCAATCATCTTTTGAGTCATCTCCGATCCAAGGGCTTTACTCAGATCTTTCCTCTCACCTATCTCATCCCAATATAACGAAGATTAACATCGTCTGCTGTACAATACCTCATATAAAGCCATTCGAATAGTCAACTGGTAACTATTATTAGATGTAAACTCTATCAGAGGCAATAACTTATTCCATGATGTCTGATACTCTATATAGCACACTTTAAGCATATCTTCTAATATTTGATTAATCCTTTCCATTAGACTGTCTGTTTGAGGATGATACGCTGTGCTGAATGCGAGTCGAGTACCTAATACTCTATGTAAATTGCCCCAAAAAGTTGATACAAACTTAGTATCTTTATCAGATACTATCGTCTTAGGTACACCATGTAGTCTTACTATCTCTCGTACATACAACTGAGCCAACTGCTCAGTAGTCGTACTACTTCTTATCGAAATAAAGTGAGCTATTTTCGTCAATCTATATACTACTCCCTAAATAACATCATATCCTCTCTGCACTCTTGGCAGTCCAACTATAAAACCCATGGAAATGTCCTCCCATTTTCACTTAGGAATGTTAAGTGGATGTAGTAACCCAAAGGTTCTTTGATGCTCGGTTTTAACTTAATGGCATATCAGACACTACGCAACAAACTCTCTAACATTTATTTTCATCTCGTGCCACCAAAAACCTTTCTTTAGATCATGGTACATCTTTACACTACTAGGGTGCGCAGTGTAAAGTGTCTCATGTGCCTCCGTCAAAATCTGTCTTCTCAACTCAGAGTCTGTTGGCACACATATACGGCCTTTAAACTGGAGAATATCCTTGACCCTCTCTAACCTGCTGTATCATCTCCTGGCATCAGGGATCACCAGACTGTCTTTCTTGAATTTTTTCAGGTAAGGTGGGTTGAATACTCAATCCTGCCAATCTCTTTACCACAATCTCGAAATTGTCATCCATAACTTCTTAAAGTAATCCCATCTGAACATTAGAATGACCTATGGAGACATTCCTACTCAAAGCATCTACCACTATATTAGCTTTCCTAAGGTGGTATTTAATATCATAATCGTAGTCTTTTACTAGTTCTAACCACTTATGCTACCACATATTTAGGTCTTTTTGTGTAAAGAAGTGCTTCAGGCTCTTATGATCCGTATATACATTACACTTGACCATATAAAGATAATGCTGCCAAATCTTTAGTACAAAAGTCACAACTGCTAACTCTAAATCATGCGTAGGGTAGCGTGTCTCATAATCTTTCAGCTGTCACAAGGCATATGCTATCATTCTTCCTTACTGTATCAATACAGCACCTAAACCATGATAAGAAACATCACAAAATCATACTCTACTCCCTCCTCCAGTAAAACAAGGATGGAAGCAGTTGTCAACTGTTTCTTTAGATCCTGGAAACTTTCCTCACAAGTATCAGTCGACTAAAACACTACCCCTTATCTCATCAACTCCGTAAGTGGTCAGGCAATCCTCACAAATCCTTGTACAAATCTCCTATAATACCCAACTAAACCTAGAAAACTCTGTACCTCCTTAGCGGTCTTCGGTCTCTACCATTCAAGTATTGCCTCTACCTTACTGGGGCCCACTGTAATACCTTCCCATGGTACTACATGACCTAAAAATACCACCGGATCTAACCAAAGCTCACACTTTGATAGTTTGGCATACGGTTGCTTCTCTTACAACCATTGTAGCATAAATTTGAGATGCTACTCATGCTCTTCCTGAGATCGGGAATACTCCAAAATATCATCAATGAATACCACTAGGAATCTATCCAAACAATCATGAAATACCCAATTTATCAAATACATAAAAATTCCTGGGGCATTAATCGCTCCAAATGGCATCACAGCGAACTCATAATGCTCATATCGTATCCTGAAAATAGTCTTGAGTATATTACTTTCTACTACTCTTACTTGATTGTACCTTGATCTCAAATCAGTTTTTGAAAATATTACAGCTCATCTCAGCTAATCAAAGAGATGGTCAATACGTGGTAGCGGATGCCTGTTCTTCGCAATCATCTTATTCAGCTCTCGATAATCAATACACATTTGCAAGGACCCATCATTCTTCTTAATAAACAGAATGGACGCTTTCCAAGGAAAATGGCTCGGTCTGATGAATCCCTTATCCAACAGCTCCTGAAGTTGTTTCTTTAGCTCCTGTAACTTCATCAGACTCTACCGGTGCCATACAGTATGGGGCCCTCAAAATCGGTGTAGCTCTTAGCTCTAACTCGATATTAAACTCTAATTCCCTTTTTGGAGCCAAACCAGATAGCTCTTTGGAGAATACATTAGGAAACTCGCGTACTATGAGAATATTTGCTATTCTTATGCTCAATACCGCACTATCGTGCACTACATAAGCTTGCATATGCCTAGCTATATGCCTAGGTACCCCATACATTCTTTCCTTAACATATGCCTAGCTTGCATGCTACTAATCATCATGCTAAGCTGTTGGCCTCTGTCGAAACTGAATTTATCCCCATTCTCTAACTGAAATCGGGCTCGTTTATTTCTATAATCAATCTTCACGTTATATCTTTCTAAAAAATTCATGCCTAAGATAATGTCAAATCAGACATATGCAACACAATCATATTTACATCTAACTCTCTACCCTAGATAACAATATGCTCATTTGGTAGAATCATTTCAATTTCTACCCACTCCCCGTCAGACATCTTTACTCTATTAGGATACAATGGCTTAATATGTTTTAAATTCATTCTCTCAATTATAGTAAATGCGATAAATGAATGAGTAATTTCAAAATCTATCAAAGTATATAGAGGAGTAGAATGAAATAAGAGCTGACTAGTTACTGCTAATGCGCTGGCCTCAGCTTGACTCTAGGCTATAGTGAATACTCATGCCTGAGATCTACTTACACTCTATGAGGGTAGGGTTGGAATAGGTTGTGCTGGAGGGGGTATTGTAGTCTAACTCATCTGAACTCGACAGTCGCTCTTAATATGGCCTGGTTTTCCACAGCTATAACATATCACCTGCCGGTCCCCATACTGGCACTCGCCTACATGAAATCTGCCACACTTTTGACACTGCAAAAAACCCTCTTGTGACGAACCAGTTATCACATATGCAGCTATATCTAATCTCAATCCTTGAAGAAATCTATCTCACCGCATCACCTGGGTGCTCACCATCCCCGATGCAAAGCTTGCCAAAGCATTAAACCGAGTAGAATATTCCTTAACTGACATGGCACCCTACTGCAACATAATAAACTTTTGTACCTTCGTAGCTACCACATCCTCAGTCTTATACTGTGAGTGGAAGATATTCTTAAACTTTGCCTATGAAAGTAGTGTAATATTCTAGGTTTCCTTAACTAAATCCCACTAAATCCTAGCATCACCCTTAAACAGATAGCTAGCATACTAGACCTTCTCCTGATCGGTCATCAGAAATAAATCCATAGTTGTCTCCACCGACATAATCCACTTCTCTGTAACTACGGGGTCTATAGTACCTCTGAACTCCCGAGGAGAATGTTGGCAGGGTAAACTATAAATCGATCCCAAACCAATCAGAACAGTCCGAGTCGCATGAACAACTGCCTCTACTACCGCATTCTCTCTACCCATACCTAGGATAACAACTGGTATTTTCGCAGCCACGACTTGTTCGAACTTCCAGAGGTACGCCTATCAAGTGCCTCTCTCACTGCATGATCAATCATAACTTGTAACAAAACCTCATTAATTGGTACACCGGTTACCTTCGACAGGGTAGATGTCTTACCAACTTCTTAAGGGACTCCTCGCCCCCGACTAAATTGGGGTCACCCTTGCATCATGGGCCTATCCTCATCTTCATCCTTAGTAATGCCCAAAATGAGTACCTTGCATCTTCACACAATAAATAAAGTTGTTGTTAATTGCTCACTCAATTATATATTTATACAGGTAATAAAATAATAAAATCCTTATTGCCATTAGGTCCAAATGTAACTTCGAGATGATAGGGCATCCTAATAAATATACATGTATAATAATAATAATAATAATAATATGATCTAACCCACTAAATTCAATGTTATACTCTGATACCATCAATGTAACACCTCTATATTTAAAATCAACCACATAAGATAAAAATTAATTTTTTAAAAAAAAAAACATAAAGGTATATATATACACATAACCATTAATTAAAATATAATCCATTTTAAATAAAACATTCAACAGTATCGATAGAGTGTGTACCAGAAGTTATGCATTGATATAATGGATAATCCAACGGTACACCGATGTGATATATCCTTACACACACGCACATACTTATATTTAATTATATAGTCATAAACTACCTAAATATGATACTAATTATGCTTATACCATTATTTTCACCTAATGCACATATTGAATACTATTGTTAGTATTGACGCATGTAAGCGCAACCACCTTTAGGATGTAACATGGCACTTGGTAGTATGCACCATATCTAAAAATAATAATCATATATATATATATATATATATATTTATATATCATGGATCAAGATACTAGCCTTACTGACACTTTAAAAAGTTCGCATTCATATCCCGCAATGCCACATTACCTATAAAATCACAATCTACAAAGGATGAGCGAAACAATTCAGTAAGAAAACATAATATTGTAGTACAGAATTTGTTTCTCTACTTATACGCTATACGATACTGATGGCGTAAAAGCTATTAAACTCATATCGTCTTAACATAATCTAACGATATAAATATACTCTGACCATACACTCTGTATCACTATCTATATAATGCTCATAGTTACTGTATTGTGGGATTTCCATACCCATATTTTTAAAAAAATAAGTAATAACTTTTAAACTAGTATATAAAAAAAAAAAATCGCTAAATTTTTTTTTCTATTATTGTCAAAGCAAACATTCATCATATATACTTATTTACAACATATACAATATATCAAAAATATGATTGATAACAAAAGTACAATTATTACAGCGTCAAAATCTAGTATGCCCAATTCTCTTAATAGGTCACTGTCCTGAGGGTTTGCCTGGTTCCACTGCTCTACTAGCTATACCTGAAAATCATTTCAACCACGAAGTGAGTAATTTAAAATTACTCAATAAGAACTATAAAACCCAATAAAATAATTTAACTAACCATAATATTCCAACCATATAAATAATAACTAATCAGGACAATAATATATTTCGTATATCTAACGTTACACAACAACCAGTTAGGACTAACCATCCTAACTACGCAATTAACAATTCAATGAGGATATTACGAATAATCATAGTATAGTACCACTTTCCTTAGTACATTTTCTACTCTATCTATTTTAATTCTACTATCCTGTTCTCTTTTCATTTGATCAGTCATTCTTAGGCAAACTATGAATCGTGACCACGTTATTTATCTTACACACTAATACATGAATAAGTTTGGCACAATTATAATACTACCATGGGTTCATCATGCCCTTAAGGACACCATGACGAACTGTCGCTTCCTACCATGGGTTCAACGTGCCCAAAGGCACCATGGAGGACTGCTGTGGTTTTTCACATATAATTCCGGACACCACAAGGACGATTGTGGGTTCTATGTGTCCCAAAGAACGCCACAGTAAATAATAAATCATTATTCCATTTTGTCCTAAGCGGCTCTACCGATGTGCAAGAAAATTTCGAAATCATACCTTAAAAATATTGGCCATTTATATATTTCTCCACAATTCATCATATGCTCATATTACTTATTTACCCTTTACTGTTACTCA
>CP135544.1:3128438-3147015 GCA_032402905.1 Khaya senegalensis
AATAAGACTGTGGTGCCCTTTGAGGCATGTTGAACCCACAGCAGCTCCGTATTGATAGTAAGACTGTGGTGCCTTTCGAGGTATGTTGAACCCACAGTAATTGAGAAGTGATAATAAAAACCATGGTGCCCGCGGGGTATGTTGAACACATGGTTAGCAGCGGCTGTTTTCCATAGCGTCTTGGGTATGTGCAACCCATGGTAGAACTAATTATCCTGTTGGTCTGAGGAACCCGATGTGGGCAAATGACCATTGTATACATATATTGAAGTGTACGGTGGATATCATGTTCATGATCCATAATTTACTTAATTATGACAAATTTATAAGGAAATGAATCCGTGTGTCTATTAGATTCAAACTGTATGGTAGAATACTTCTATCTACTAAGAGTTGCTTGCGTTAGTGTGAATTGCAATGAGGCAGTAACACGTTGTGTTTTATTTGGTATGGGGACTGTCATGGTTTTATGTTGCAGGTAGGGTAGCTTATATGTATAGGCAAACTCTTGCCGAATTCCTATAAGAAATACTATTCATATAGTTATTCATGACTTTCCTTTGTATTCTGGTTTTCATATGTAGAGGTGGGTTTAGAATTACCTTTAATTGCAGTCACAATCAGGTTTTTATTATGACTGTAAATGGCGGAAATTGTTGAAGTATGATTACACCTTGGCAAGTGTCAATTCTTTGAGAGAGAACTTAAGTTTGCAGAAACAGAGAGCTAACATCAGCTTGAACAAGGAGAATTAGTATTTAAATAAGATAATGAGTAAGGCAATAAATAGGCTACCTCACTTCTAGTATATAGAATCTTGTCTAGCTCACCGGTATGCTTGTGAAACGAAAAGAATATGGGTAAATCCGTAATAGATTAAAGATCATGTGAAAGTTTGAGGATATTGTTGAAAAGGTGTATTGGATGTATTGCGGGTCATTTGATTTATTAGTTTACACGTTTATAAATGTGTTTATGAGTTGACATTGTTATCATCCGTGCATTTTAGCGAACGACTAGGATTAAATTGATATGTGACCCTATAATAGTGTAGTCAAGGTTTAATGTAGGCGAAAGAATTCCTAGTTTGGGATAAAGAATGGAGGACGTGTATTTATGATTATAGTATAACTGTCAGGTTGTCTTGCTTTAGTGAAAATAAAGAGATAATATGAATGTATGATAACATAGACTGGTAATGAACCAGTATTGAGATAATTGTGATACGTGGATCGGATATATATGTTCCATCTCCCTCAGCTGGGCTTGTAAGCCAGTTTCTAATGGAGGTGTGACGTTAAGACTGTGGTACCCTGAGGGGTAGGTGGAATCCACAGCTGTCCACCAAATGGCCAGTGGCTTAGAGTAACAACCATGATCCATAATGTTCCTTAGTATAATCGATCACTTGTAAACACAATAAAATTCCTATCACCAATCTTTCGAGAGTGGAAATGGCATACAGAAACAGTGTTATTGTCTTTACTAATACCCTCGGTTGTATCTATATTTAGGTATTTGAAATATCTGTATCCTATGTGGGTATTGATTGTGTGCCTAGGATATTTTGGCTATCTCGGGCCGAGTGTGTGATTGATACTGTGTGGTTATACCAGCTTCTAAGCAGTTCCTCTGTATGGGGCCGCGGCATTAGTCGTTATTTATACGAATAACTATGTAATGATTTTATATGATCATGTTGGTGTTCGTTGATATGAATAGAAATAGAATTTAAACGGACACAGGTGATAACGTGATTCATTTAGAAAATATATTGATTGAGATTGCATTATCTGTATATGGTATATTATGAGGAGTGTTACTTTGATTGAGATATTTATACCGAATTCATAGATGATATAATGCTTAGAATTCAAGAGGAGATGATATGATATCTTGTGTACATTATTGAGCATATGCTTGTTGGAACATGTATATTGATATGTGGACATGCATTTACTTGTGTGTGTGGAATTACGTGAAATGGCTAAAATAAGTAGGGATTCAGATAACATGCTCCTTCCTTTATTTAAATATTGTATTATCTTACTGAGCCATGTGGTGTGCTCACCCCTTTGTGGGATTATTATTTTCAGGTGATTACGATATTGCAGTAACGGTTTCGGAAAGTGCAGTTGAGGCAAAGATTTTCGGACGGGGCATAGTATATCTAAGGTTTAGGCCATTGTTATGTAATTCCTTTTCTGTATACTCTAAAGTATTAATTTTATTAAAATGCATAACAATTCTTTAGAAAAAAAAAAATATAATACTATTTATGTGGTTACTTTTTATAAACTCTTTTGAACAAATGAAAACTTCGCTTCACTATGAGAAAGCGTTGATTTTTTTTGTCTTTTCGAAAATTTCAATGTACTATATGCCAAATGATTAGAAATGAAAGGAAGGGGGTATTTCACACTTCGATCACATAGTCATAATAATAATTCTTTTACATATTCTAACAACCATATAAAGCATTATATATACATAACACATCAAAACACTTCTAAATCTCTATAATAGTAACTAAAATTATCATTTTACCCTTTCTTCAATTTTTTCATTTGGTCCATCCAACTCAAATGTTAATATTTTCAATGTTTCACAATACACTTCTAAGTATATAAATATACTATAAAAATAACAATTAATGTCATTAAATAGTAGTTAAAATTTCTATTTTACCTTTTTTTTATTTTTCTCCCATTTTAACAATCCAAATCAATTCCTACTAATTTCATTCGCTCCTTAACACATCTATACACATTAAAACTTACCATAACATATTAAAATCAATTATTTAGAGGCTCAACAAATAGTACCTAAATTTATCATTTTGCCCCTATATCTAATTTTCTTCTATTTTACACATTATCCTATATCCAATCTCATCTAAACACCATCCCCAAATCCATTCCTACACAAATCAGCTACCAATTACAAATTTCATAAAAGAAAATTATATTTTCTTACCTTCAAAATATTTCAAATGGTTAAGTAAGCCTCCTAATATCATAAAATTACCTAAATCATCATTTAAAACCATAAAACCGCCATCAAAATTATTTTTCAACAAATTCATAAATTGAAACTTAGTAAAATCAAAAACTTTTACCGTTAAATTAAAACTATCGTCGCGTAGAATAATTTTTTCTTCTGCTGTAATGCGTTTAATCTGGTGGATTATGAGATTTTGCTTGATTTTTTTTAAAAAAATTGAAAGAGAAAAAAATGAGTAACTCACGGCAAGGGAGAAGAAAGAAGTTGATTTGCTTCAATTTTAAAAAGTCAAACAATCTTATCCAAATTCATATTTTAGAATTTAAAAATAGTTTGAATAGTCTTATAATTTTCTTAAGAGTTAAATGTAAATTTTGAAAAGTTATTAGGTAAGAGAACAATTTTTAAAAATATTAAGTTGAATAAGACTCTTTGACTTTTCAAAATTGGATCAATTCATTTTTTTTCCTTCTCTCTCTTGCTGTGATTCACTCTCTCATTTCTTTTTCAATTTTTTTTTTATTTTCTTGAAAAAAAAATCAAGCAAAATCTCACAATTCGACCGATTAAATGCGTTTCTGCAGAAGAAAAAATTATTCTACGCATTAAGAGCTTTAATTCGATGGCAAAAGTTCTTAATTTCATTAAATTTTAGTTTATGAATTTGTTGAAAGTGATTTTGATGGTGGTTTTATGGTTTTAAATAGTGATTTAGGTGTTTTTTTAATTTGAATTTAGTGTAATTATCATCAATTTTGAATTTGAGGTAAAAACTCTAAACTCTAACTTGGTAATTTTAGGATTTTATGGAATTGATGTATAATTTATGAAATTGAATGTTTGGAAAGTAGATTGAAGTGAATAGAATTATGTAAAGAAAAAAAATTTAGTGTATGTATATTAAGATATATTCGGCCACTGTTCATAAAGTACTTAAATGCTTGATTTTAATGTGTTTTGATATATTTAAATATGTATCAATGTGTTAGGGAATAAAAAAAATTGGTAGGAATTTATTTGGATGTGTAAATGAGAAGAAAAATGAAAAAGGGTAAAATTCAAAATTTTAGATATTATTTATTGAGGCCTTGCATATTAATTTTTGAGAGAATTATGTATTAATAATGGTATGGTGAAACAACGGAATTAACTAGACTTTAATTTGGTTGGTTAAAACGAAAAATAAATAGAAAAAGGGTAAAATAGTAATTTTAGTTGCTATTTGGGTAACCTTAAACGTTATTTTGTGATATGTTTATATATGTTTATAAATGTATATTGTAAAACATTAAAATTGAGAAAATTTGACTTAGGTGAATAAAAATGAAAGACATTGAAAAAATAGTATAATTGAAAATTTAGCAATTATGGAGTGAATAATCATATGGGTTCTATTGTGTTATATTTTAATGAATATATTAATTTATAGATATGGTTATAGAATATACTGAATTAAATTACATTGATAGAGAATGGGTATGTTTATAAAATTTAGAAGTGTTGGGATGATTTTGATCGTTTATCAGAAATAGAATTGATTGTATTAGAATGTGTAATATATTTCGTTAACATCTATTGTCATACTGAGGTATTTTAAAATACCTTTACGGTGTTATATGTTTTAATCATAGTGTTTTGCTTACATGCTAATGTGTGCTACACAATTTAGTATGTATACTATAGTATTAGAATACAAATCAGAATATAAAAATGGAATCCAGAATTTAGACTGAAAAATATAAAATGAACAGAATTAGAATGATATAGAAATAGAACAGAAAAGAGTGAGAAAAGGAAATGTGTAACATAATGCTTATGTGTGCTAAAAAACGATGTGTAGTGGTATTGATATCTATTAAAGAAGCAGTAAGTCGTTACTGAATGATATTGAGAATGTTCTGGTTTTCTTTGCAAGTAGTGAATTTATATATATATATATATGCAAACTTTTACCAAATTTTTTTATCAAAATTACTATTTATATGGTAGAAATACAATTCTAGTGAATGGATTAAGTTGAATACATACCTGTTAGAATTTTAGATTCTTACTAAGCAATTTTCAATTGTTTACTCCTGTGGTTGATTGTCTTTTCAGGTATGGTTAGCAGCGAGACGGCCCCGAGTGGTTCCTTTGAGACATAGCAAAAATTTCGTGAAGTAAGATATCATGTTTTGTTTTACAAAATTTTGGACATGCATTTCAAAACCATGGTTTTAATTTATAAATGTGTATATTTTACTTTTATTAGAAAAAAAAATATTTAATAGAAGTTTTTCTTTGATATCCACAGTTTGATTAAATAAATTAAAATTTTAAATAATTAATCTTAATATATATATATATATATACGCTTATATATATATATATATATATTGGGGTTATTGGTTCCATATATGTCAAATTGCTGACATTCTCGTCACTTGGATAGTCTTGATTTGTTGTTAGACAATATTTATTACTTATAATACTAAAATTATATTTTAATATTACTGCCAACGTTATAAGAACTTATTGGGTCACACATTAAGGTTGGGAATATAATATATATATACATATAATTCTAAATAGGTTTAGGATTTATTAAACTCATTAGGATTTAATTTTGATTAAATCTATTATGTAAAAATTAGACTAAGTTTATTAGTGCCTATTTTACTCAATAAACTAAGTTTTATAAAAAAATTCAACTAAATAGTTTAAGTTAAAATTAAAGATCTAAAATAACAATATATAAATATGTAATATTTATTTTTTAAGGATCTATTTAGGGTTTATTTTTGTGTCCTTACTCTTGAAAAGAAAAGAACGTACAAAATATCATGCACTTATATTATAAAAGTTAGCATTTCGATTAGATTTTCAATCGCGCGAATACCATAGAGACACAGAGAAATTTGATATGTGTTCGTTGTTTGACAAAGACTATCTAATTAAAGGTATGTACGTATTTATGACATAGATCTTGGAAAGTAAACTATTTTTTTTTTTTTTTTGTAATTTTGGTACATTTATGTGTATTGATTTGCTTACAGTGATATTAAAGCCAACTTGCAGAATAAACCCAAACATTATTCTTTGTGTTTTGGCATATGAATCTGCATATATGTGTTTTGGCATGTGGTTGCAATTGAATGTGATTCTAATCGTTTTTCTTTATGTATAAATTCATATTAATATATTTCGGCATGTGATTGTGACTGAATATGTCTTTTGTCATTTTTCTTTATATATGAATTTATATTAATGCGTTACAGGATGTGATTATGACTAAATGGCTTTAGTTATTTTTTTGTATATGACTTTATATTAATACATTGCAGTATGTGATTGAAACTGAATATGACTTTAGTCATTTTTGTTTGTATATGAATTCATATTAATTCATTATAATATTTGATTGTGATTAAATATGACTTTAGTCATTTTTCTTTATATATGTGTTAGAGTATGTCCTAAAAGCTATTCATGTTAACAGCTTTAGGGATATATTTGTCTTATACATACATTATATATTAATAAAAAAAAGAGTTTTTTATTCACAAATATATGTTGTTTTCTTTATTTAGTCATACATATAAATAAAATATATTTATTAATTGTCTAGATAAATTATTTAATAATTAAATAATATTATCAAAGTTGTTCCCTATGAAGGTGATATTGATTGGGCAACGATATCACATAGTACACATATTGAATGTCACCAGTGAATATTAGAAGATGACATGAGTGTGAATAATGTGATAGCAATATTATTAGGACATTAGTATGGAATAGATAATTAGAGAACTATTTATTTGAATATGACTACATAATGATAAATCACATGATATTGCATGTAATCAATGATTTATTGTGTATATATCATAAATCTAATAGCATTTTGGATATTTAACACATTTGTATCATACATTTTGATTTATATATTTTATTTAATCATTTCATTATTATATATTTGTGTATTTAATAAATATAATAATGCCCTTAAAATAATAAGTTTAATAATCAAGTATTATAGTAAATAGGGTAATAAAAATGTATAAATACTAGTATATATAGTGATTAAAAATAACATGTGTGTGTTATGATATGAGATATTAAGTAAACACATAGGTATAAAATAGTGAACTAATGTACTAGACGAACCTATCATGAGAACGCTACGTGAATCATTGATGAGTATCATAAGCGATTCTCATAGTGACAATAGTGTGTGTGATATTTGAATTTGATATTACCATGGTTCTCAATACAAAAAATGATATATTTTGATATTTTCAAATGTCATTTATAACAAGATATACTATAAAAAAAAATCAAATATGTCATAATTCATGTATAGGGATATATGTGATCAAGATAGAATTTATCACTTCTATATAATATGAGTAATAAATTGGACCCTTTGATTGAGCAAACTTTTGTAAAATGCATGGCCATACTCAAATAAATTAATATATGATATTGACTTCATTTAATAGAATAAATCTATTCAGAATATCAAAGAAATATAATTGAACCATACGAGGATGACATAATTCATGTCTCGTGTTCAATTAAGACATTTAGGATAAAGGGATTAAATTATATGTAATATTGGCCACGGATGATGTGATATCAAATCATTGACATTCTCATCACTTGAGTAACCATAATGTGTTGCTAGACACTGATCATTATTTGTAATATTAAAATTAATTTTTTGTGTTACTACCAATGTTATAAGAACTTATTGGATTACATATTAAGATTGGGAATATAATATATATATATATATATATATATATATATAAAACATCCTAAATTAGTTTAGAATTCATTAAGATATTTAGGTTTTAATTTTGACTAAATTCATTATGTAAAAATTAGATTAAATTTATTAGTACTTCCTTTTACTAAATAAATTGAATTTTATAAGAAAGTTCAATCAAATATTTTAAGTCAAAATTAAAGATCTAAAATATCAATATATAAATATATGACTTCATATTTTTAAAGGTGTGCCTTGAGTATTATTTTATGTTTTTATATCCTTACTCTTAAGAAAAGAAAACACATAAAACATCACGCAATCAAATCATTGGAGCTAGCATTTTAATTAGATTCTTGATTGTGTGAATACCATAAAAAAAAGTAAAGAAATTTGATTTGTATTCATGGTTTGACAAAAACTATAACATACTATTTCCTTTTAATATATGTTATACTTTTATATATAAATAATAAGTTATCTTTTTGAGGATATATGTATTATATAAAAAATAATTAGATATTTTAAAAATAAATTATAAGTTTCGGGTCAAATAGATAGAAATGGTCAAATTAAAGACTAAATTGATAATTTATACTAGTATAAATAGAATAGTTTATTTATGTATATAGTTTTGATGTATTTGGGAGAAAGAAAAAGAATGAGAAGAAGGAAAAAGAATGAGAAGAAGAGACAAATGTAGGAAAAAACAAAGGAAAACTAGTAAATTTTCTTTTTCTTATTTTATATTAGTTTTTAGATTAATGATTTGTTATTAGTAATAAGTAATTTTATTAATTAAATTTTGTAGAATATGATAATTGAAACTTATAATGAGATTGTAATGTTAGGGTTAAATTTTTATGATTATGAAATTAAAAAATTTTTATTTATAGAGAGATAGTTGGGAAAAAATAAAATTTTTGCAGAAATAATATTATGACAGTAATTCAATTCATAAATTTTATAAAATTATGTATTTTAAATTTGTCAAAACTGTTTTAATGAATAAACTAGACACCTTAAGGGTTATTATGAATTTTTTTTGTTAAAAACTTATTATGTTGTTAATTTTTAATGATTTTTCAAATGACTCTAGAATGCAAAAAATTACTAGTTTTTATAGAATAACTGAATGACAAAATTATTTTAGGTAACTAAAATATTTTTAAAAATTTTAAAATTTTATATGCTGATTTTCAATTAGATTTAGTTTATCATACTACGATTTCAAGATAAAATTCTATGTCTATAATTTATTATGAAATTTTTAATAAAAATAGTTCATTTTTTATTTCTATTTGATAGAATTTGACGTTTTGAAAATAAAATTTATTTTAAATAGTTAAAGTATGAATTTAGACTCAAAAATTTTATTTACTTACTATTTATATGTCTTTATTATCCCTGTAAAATTTCATGACATTTAGGAATTTATTATATTTTTTAAATATCAACGATTGAGAGTTACTTAGTGTAACATCCTCAAATCTAGATATTTTTTTGAAACCTTAGTATAATTATTTTTATAGTATATTTTGAGTTTTGGGTTGTAAAATATATAATATAATTTTTGAAACTCTAGTTAGAGCAGTTTTAGTAAAAAATGGGTTAAAATAAGAGTAAAAGGCAAAACTGTCATTTTGGATGAGCGTTGATGGATTAAATGAGAGACAATTAAGTTAAGGGTTGTATTTTAGTTATTACTGAAGAAAAATATAGATTGGATAATTTTAAAATAGTAAGAATCACTAATTTGTCGAAAAAAAAATATGAAATGACAATTTTGTCAAAAAGTGTAAAATTGTCAATTTACCAATGTCACAAAGGTCAGATTGAAATTCAAATTTTTAACAATGTTAGAAATATTGTTAGAAATATGTAGAAAGAAATAAAATCGAATTTAGACAAGAATACTCTTAGAAAAGAGAAAAAAAGGATCAAAACGATCAATTTTCTTTCCTAAGGGCAAAATGGTTATTTTATAAGAAATTTCTGAATTTCTTGTCACTAAAATCTGATGGACTAAAGTGAAAAAATATGAAAATAGCCGAGGTAGCCTCATAAATTTCTTGCGAGTCAATGTAAGTTTTGAAAAGTTATTAGGTAATAGTATAATTTTCAAAAATATGAATTTAGATAAGATTGGTTAACTTTTCAAAATTGAAGCAAACCAACTTTTTCTCTTCTCCTTGACATGAGTTACCAATTTCTTTCTCTTTCAATTTTTTGAAAAGAAATCAAGCAAAATCTCTTAATCTGCCCGTTTAATCGCGTTATCGCAGAAAGAAAACTTGTTCTACGTGTCGAAAACTTTAATTTGACGGTAAAATTTTTTGATTTTATTAAGTTTTAGTTTTTAGAATTGTTGAAAAAAATTATTTAAATAATAGTTTTATGGATTAAATGGGTACAATAGCCATCACATTTGGATTTGAGGTAAGAACCCTAAACCCTAACTTTGTAATTTATGAATTTTGTAGAATTGATGCCTAATTTATGAAATTGAGTATTTGTAAAATAGATTAAAGTGAATAGAATTATGTAAATAAGAAAAAATTTAGTTTATACATAATATAACATATTCGGTCACTATTTATAGAGTACTTAAATGTTTGATTTTAATGTATTTTGATATATTTAAATGTGTATAAATATGTTTGAAAATATATGGAATTGGTAGGAATTGGTTTAGATGTGTAAAATGGAAGAAAAATAGAAAAAAAGGGCAAAATGGTTCATTTTGGGTTACTGTTTATTAAGTGTTAAATTATGATATTTTTGATGTGTTTATGTGTTAATAATTGTATTGGGAATAAATGAAATTGGTAGGAATTAGTTGCATATGTAAAATAAAAAAAATAGAAAAAGAGCAAAATAGTCAATTTTGGGTACTGTTTATTTAGTGTTAAATTACATTAATTTAGAAGTGTTTAAAATGATTGATTAAATATGTGTGTATATATATATAAAAGAAAATCTCATTGGTGGAGAATGGGTACGAGTGTGAAATTTGGAAGTGTTTTAAATGGTTGATTAAATATGTGTGTACATATGTGTGTGTGTCTATATATACATATATATATAATTATGAAAAATTAATGATTAAGTATTCTTTATAGTCACGCCTTATTCCGCCAATATCCATCGTCTAAAAAGGCATTTTAAAATACCTTTCCGGCGATGTATGTTTAATATAGGAATACCTTAATATAGGTATGTGTGTGTGTGTGTGTGTGTGTGTGTGTGTGTGTGAAAGACGGCGATAGGTATAAATTATTTTATATTGGAAAGAAATTATAAAAATATTGTATATGTGATTATTAGAATTTTAATAAATTACTAAAAAACCATTGAGTAATAGTAAATGGTAAATAGGTAATATGAGCATATGATGAATTGTGGAGAAATGTATAAGTGGCCAATATCTTTAAAGTATGATTTCAAAATTTTCTTGTACACCGGTAAAGCCACTTAGGACAAAATGGAATAATAATTTATTAGTTATTGTGACGCTCTTTGGGACACATGGAACCCATAGTCGTCCTCGTGGTATCCGGAATTATATGTGAGAAATCACGGCAATCCTCCATAGCGCCTTTGGGCACGTTGAACCTATGGTAGGAAGAGGCAGTTCGTCATGGTGCCCTTAAGGGCATGATGAACCCATGGTAGCATTATAATTGTACCAAACTTATTCATGTAGTGGTGTGTAAGATAAATAACATGGTCATGATTTATAATTTCCCTAAAAATGACTAATCAAATGAAAAGAGAATAGGATAGTAGAATTAGAATAGATGGAATAAAAAATGTACAAAGGAAAGTGGTACTATACTATGATTATTCGTAATATCCTCATTGAATTATTAATTGCGTAGTTAGGATGGTTAGTCATAACTGGTTATTGTGTAACGTTAGATATATGAAATATATTGTTATCCTGATTAGTTATTATTTGTATGGTTAGAATATTATAGTTTGTTAAATTATTTTGTTGGCTTTTATAGTTTTTACTGAATAATTTTAAATTACTCACTCCGTGGTTGAAATGATTTTCAAGTATAGCTAGTAGAATAGTGGAATCAGGCAAACCCTCAGGACAGTGACTTGTCAAGAGAATTGGACATACCAGATTTTAACACTGTAATAATTGTACTTTTGTTATAAATCGTATTTTTGATATATTCTATATGTTGTAAATAAGTACATATGATGAATGTTTGCTTTGACAATAATAAAAAAAAAAAATTTGTGTTTTTTTTTTTATACTTGTTTAAAAGTTATTACTTTTTTTTTTTTTTAAAATGGGTATGGGAATCCCACACTCAGCATATGACATAATATCATTAGGATAAGTGATTAGGTTTAGGCAATGAAAAATTTAGTTTTATGATAAATGTAAGGTCTAATGAGATTATATGTACTTTGTGAAAGTGTATAAAAGTCTTATGAATGTAATTTTTTTCCTATTACAAGT
Organism: Khaya senegalensis; assembly: GCA_032402905.1. Classification (NCBI taxonomy): domain Eukaryota; kingdom Viridiplantae; phylum Streptophyta; class Magnoliopsida; order Sapindales; family Meliaceae; genus Khaya; species Khaya senegalensis. The sequence continues at coordinate 3,140,675 of CP135544.1, forward strand.
CAAAACACTTAAATTAGTCTTTATTGTGATTGTCAAGAAATAAGTATACTAGACTTTTTAAAAGAAAATCACAATAAACATATGTATATGTTTGAATATATTTTCAAGAATATTTTTCAGTTATAAATTCTTATAAAAGTATTATTTAGACATTATTATATATTTATGTGATTATTTATAAATATATATGTTATTATAATTATAATTATTTATGATCGTATTATTGTGATTACTTTTATATTATGTTTATTAGTATTTAAGTATGAACATGTGTATTATGTTTAAAGTAATGAGAATGTAATTTTGTAAGAAAAGTACTCATGAAAGTTAAGTTTTGTGTGTTAGGATATCAAAATTCATTACTTTCTTAATAAGTAATGATAAGTTATATGGCAAACTAGTATATACACATAACAAAAAATGCAAAAAAATTATTTGCTTACTAAGATCCATACAATAGACCTTAGTATTACATATGTACATTAATATAATATAGTAGATTTATACATATCTCTGTGTTAGACAATTCGTCAAACCATCAGTATATATTAATTGCCTCTGTGTCTCTATAGTATCCATATGATTGGGAATCAATTTAGAGTGTTAAATCATACATTTTGATTTTTGATTTTTTTGTGTGTTTTTTCTTCTCTCAAAAGTAAACGTACAAAAACAAACCCTAGGCACACTCATTACAAAATACAAATATTATATATTTATAATACTATTTTAAAGTTTTAGTTTAAACTTAAACCATTAAGTTGGATTTTTTTTTAAAAAAAATTGTGATTAAGAATTGTGCACTCTACTTGTGGATCTATGTGATGATGAATATGATGTTAAATTATGTTTGTGATTTTGTGGTTTATAACTTGGTATAAGTGTCTAATTGCAAGTGCGTTTGCGCACAGATATTGATATATAATCCGTTGATATATATATTTTTCTCCCTTATTAGAGTAGAGTATGGGAGTGGTTATTTCTTCCTTATCGCCTATAATGAGATAAAGAAGTGAGCATCGAATAGCAAAGTATCTGATACCACACTTTCTATTCGCACTAACGTTAACAAGTAGGCTTAATTATTTTATTATATAAATATGTAAAAATAGTCATTAGTGAGTTTTAAGATATCAATTAGAGGGCCACTGGTAGACATCTTAGGGCATAGTTTTCTAGCGAGCCCAAACTTGAATGAAACATTCATAGAAGTAGATATGAGAATGTTTTCTATGAATTGTTAATTTTAAGTGATTGATGTAATTTTATAAAATATTTTCTTTTATATATGACACTTTTACTCTAATGTTTAAACTTTAGTTCAGCATTATCTATCTATTCATTGAATAATTACTCACCCTTTTATTTTTTCTTTCAAAACATTTTCAGATAAGCTAGTTTTAATAAAGTCGTGATTCCATCCTGAGCAATCAGTTGGTAGCGAGCATTTTGTCAGAAAATTATTAGGTATATAATATACTCCATGATTATATATAAAAATGTTGTAGAAGGGATCTGAAATATTTGTAAATATTATTAGGCTATTCGAATTATTTTGGTTGTAAGTATTATATATGATATGTGATTTATGCATATATGATACTGTAGGTCTTATATATCGGTGTAAGTTGTTAGTGGATGGTAATTCTCACAAGTGTGTGGTGGTAATTCGTGTGAAAAAGTATTTGTGCATACGGGAGAACTCACAGATAATTAGGGTAAGGGTGTGTCTCTTACCTTCGGGTATAAGTATTTATTATTATTTTTTTAAGAAATTACATACCTTACTTGTACTTATCTCACATATGGTATGTCATCGACGAGTAATATTGGCTCATTTAGTAATAAATGATATGTGAAGTCCTACTATGAAGTAATTGAAGGGAGATATTCTTAAAAAATTTTGAATAAATCTTATATAATATTTAAGTGTTACAAAATTTTTAAAACAAACATGATTTTATCCTATGCTATATCATATTGAACTTAAAACTCACTATAATTTATTGTAATTCCAAATGATTGAAGGATTGTGCAATTGAAGGATATATTTGGTCGAGCTTATGGTGTCACAAAGTTCCTTAGGCATTAAGACTTTTGAAAATTTTTTTTTATTTCGTTATTTAATTTCAAGATTTATTTTAGAGACTTGTGATTATTCAAGATTAAAAATATTTGACTAATTAATTTATTTGTGAGTTTTTTTTTAAGTTATATGAAATTTTTTACAGTCATATAAATTTTGTGAATGTTTTAGTATTATATGTCCCTTTAAAATTTGGGAGGGTTATAAAGATTGTCTAATTAGAGGTATGTACGTATTTATGGCATTAAAACATATACATATGATACACTAGAGTTTATCACATGAATTTCGAAAAGCAAACCATTTTTTATTTTTTGTATAATTTTGCTGCACATGTGTGCATTGGTTTGCTTATACTAAATTGAACTACTACAACTTTCATTTTAGAATATTTCACTTTTCAATTTTGATAGTAAATGTTTATAATATGCTCTTACTTTTTCAATTTTCATTATTGCTTGAGGAAGACATATTTGTAGTGTGGTTTTTGAAAATTGATAATGTTTGAGCTTTAGAAGATTGTTGTTGCAAATTTTAGATGTGTTTATAAATTTCATACACTAAATAGTGCTTGATATCATAGTAACTTGTATTGTGTTGCAAAATGGAGCTAATACGATCTTCAAGAGATTATTTCATTTTGATGTGCTTACATCTATTTATAGACTAAACGATTCTTGTTTTGGGATGATTTGATAATGTTTTTGTTGGGATATTGACTACATGTGCAAAAATGTAGATTGTTGAAACAGGTTCAATATTCCAAATTGTTGTGTAAATAGGTCAAACCCTAACTATTATAGATCATAATAAAAGCAATATAGGTACATGCACAATAATTGAAATATAGTTATTGAATGAATTAAGAGCAAAAACAATAAAATATATTTTATTACAAAACAAAATTGATTTCGCATAAAAGACTTTAGGGGTCACAATAATCCTATTTAAAAATCAAACTCCATAGGCATTAATTAAATACCTTGGTAACTTAACCTTCTTAGACATGTACATAATTATATAAGTATGCCACATAGCAGTATAGATACATGATAAAAATTATCAAAGTGAAAATTTAATTAAATAGTTAATCATACCTAACTATATACTAAGGTGAGTTTCAAGTAATAATTACTTATTCTTGAATAGAACCTCCACTATAGGATTCTAAATTCTCAAAAGTGGTAGACAGGTTTTAAAAATAGTAACATTTGAAAAAAAAAGTTTTCTTTTTTAAAACCAAATCATAATTTATATAATGATCTATATAGTATTCTCGTTATGGATCTAGTACATTAATTTACTAACTTATACCCATGTATTGATTTGATATCTCATATCATAACACGCATATATTATCATAAGTTATTACACATAATAATCTTTATGTATTATTATTATCTTATTCACAATAATATTTAATTAGGAATATTTAAAAATAATATTTAACTAATTAAATTTATTATTCTAAAGATATTATTACATTTATTAAACACATAAATACGTAATAATGAAATAACAAATGATACACACACACACACACACACACATACACACACACCATATAAATTGACAATATCATAATATATAAAAAATAAATATACTAAATATTTTAAAAAAATACTATTAAATTTAGAGTATATACCAATATGGTGTCCATCTCACTACGAATGCTAGTCAGAGTCTTCTAATGCCATGATTTGCTAAATGTTACAAATTTCATCTCAAGACAAATTGATTGGCTAGTTCCTGAAATTAAAAAGTTAATTTTTGATTAAAACTCATTTGTTTTTAAACATGCCATAAGAGATGCAATGTACTGAAGCATAAGCTTATCAAAATGTAACACCCCCTTCCTTTCATTTCTATTCATGTGGCATATAGTACATTGAAATTATCAAAAAGACAAAAATCAACGCTTTCTCATAGTGAAGCGAAGTTTTCATTTATTCAAAAGAGTTTATAGAAAGTAACCACATAAATAGTAACAACTAAAATAGCATTATTTTTTTTTTCTAAAGAATTGATATGCATTTTAATGAAATTAATACTTCAGAGTATACAAAAAGGAAATTACATAACAATGGCCTAACCCTTAGATATACTATGCCTTGTCCGAAAATCTTTTACCTCAACTGCACTTTTCGAAACCGCCACCGCAATATCGTATTCACCTGAAAATAATAATCCCACAAAGGGGTGAGCACACCACATGGCTCAGTAAGATAATACAATACTTAAATAAAGGAATGAGCATGTTACCTGAATCCCTACTTATTTTGGCCATTTCACACAATTCCACACACACAAGTAAATGCATGTCCACATATCAATGTACATGTTCCAACAAGCATATGCTCAATAATGTACACAAGATATCATATCATCTCCTCTTGAATTCTAAGCACTATATCATCTATGAATTCTGTATAAATATCTCAATCAGAGTAACACTCCTCATGATATACCATATACAGATAATGTAATCTCAATCAATATATTATCTAAATAAATCACGCTATCACATGTGTCCGTTTAAATTCTAATTCTATTCTTATCAACGAACACCTACATGATCATATAAAATCATTATGTATTTATTCGTATAAATAACGACTAATGCCACGGCCCCATACAGAGGAACTGCTTAGAAGCCGGTATAACCACACAGTATCAATCACACACTCGGCCCGAGATAGCTAAAATATCATAGGCACACAATCAATACCCACATAGGATACAGATATTTCAAACTCCTAAATATAGATACAACTGAGGGTATTTGTAAAATAATAACACTGTTTCTGTATGCCATTTCCATTTCCGGAAGGTTAGTGATAGAAATTTTATTGCGTTTACAAGTAATCGATTATACTTATAAACATTATGGATCATGGTCGTTACTTTAAGCCACTGGGCCATTTGGAGGACAGCTGTGGATTCCACCTACCTTTCAGGGTACCACAGTCTTAACGTCACACCTCCATTAGAAACTGGCTTACAAGCCCAGCTGAGGGAGATGGAACATACATATCCGTTCCATGTATCACAATTATCTCAATACTGGTTCATTACCAGTCTATGTTATCATATATTCATATTATCTCTTTATTTTCACTGAATCAAAACCACCGAACAATTGTACCATAATTACAAATACACGTCTTTCCTTCTTTATCCCATACTAGGGATTCTTTCACTTACATTAAACATTGACTATACTATTCTAAGGACACATATCAATCTAATCCTAGTCGTTCACTAAGTATACCGACAATAAGATTGTAAACTCATAACATAGTTCCTGCACCATCATATTCTTACCGTATTCTCAACTATAGGAATAAACGTGTAAACTAATATGTCGAATAACCTGTAATACATCCAATGCGTCTTTTCCACAATATTCTCAAGTTTCTCACATGATCTTTAATCTTATTATGAATTCACACATATTCTTTTCATTTCACCAACATATCGGTGAGCTAAATAGGATTCTATATACTAGAAGTGAGGTAGCCTATTTATTGCCTTACTCATTATCTTATTTATTTAAATACTAATTCCCCTTGTTCAAGCTGATGCTAGCTCTCTATTTTTACAAGCTTAAGTTCCCTCTCAAAGAATTGACACTTGCCAAGGTGTAATCAGACTTCAACCATTTTCGCCATTTACAGTCATAACAAAAACCTGATTGTGACTGCAATTAGAGGTAATCCTAGACCCTCCGCTACATATGAAAACAAGAATACCAAGGGAGGTCATGAATAGCTGTATGAATAGTATTTTTTATAGAACTTCGACAAGAGTTTGCCTATACATATAAGCTGCCCTACCTGCACAAGAAAACCAGGACAGTCCCCATACCAAATAAAACATAACGTGTTACTGCCTCATTGCAGTTCACACTAACACAAGCAACTCTTAGCAGATAGAAGTATTTTATCATGCAGTTTGAATCTAATAGGTACACGAATTCATTTCCTTATAGATTTGTCATAATTAAGTAAATTATGAATCGTGGTCATGATATCCACCGTACACTTCAATATATGTATACAATGGTCATTTGCCCACACCGGGTTCCTCAGACCAACAGGATAATTAGTTCTACCATGGGTTGCACGTACCCAAGGACGCTATGGAAAACAGCCGCTTCCAACCATGGGTTCAACATACCCTGCAGGCACCATGATTCTTATTATCATTTCTCAATTGCTGTGGGTTCAACATACCTCGAAAGGCACCATAGTCT
>CP135544.1:3177007-3214711 GCA_032402905.1 Khaya senegalensis
ATTATTTAAATAATAGTTTTATGGATTAAATGGTATTTTAGATTTTTTTAGCTTGGATTTGGTGCAATAACCATCATATTTGGATTTCAGGTAAGAACCCTAAATCCTAATTTTGTAATTTAGGGGTTTTAGAGAATTGATGTCTAATTTATGAAATTGAGTGTTTGTAAAATAGATTGAAGTTGATAGAATTGTATAAATAAGAAAAAAAATTTAGTTTGTGCATAATAGGATATATTTGGTTACTATTTATTGAGTACTTAAATGCTTGATTTTAATGTGTTTTGATATATGTAAATGTGTATAAATGTGTTTGGGAATAGATGGAATTGGTAGGAATTGGTTTAGATATGTAAAATGGAAGAAAAATAGAAAAAAAAAAAGCAAAATGGTCCATTTTGGGTTACTGTTCATTTAGTGTTAAATTATAATATTTTTGATGTGTTTATATGTTAATAATTATATTGGGAATAAATGAAATTGGTAGAAATTGGTTTAGATGTGTAAAATGGAAGAAAAATAGAAAAATGGCAAAATAGTCAATTTTGGGTACTGTTTGTTTAGTGTTAAATTATATTAATTTGGAAATGTTTAAAATGGTTGATTAAATTTGGGTGTATATATATATAAAAGAAAATCTCATTGCCGGATAATGGGTACGGGTGTGGAATTTGGAAGTGTTTTAAGTAGTTGATTAAATATGTGTGTAGATGTGTGTGTGTGTGTGTGTGTGTGTGTGTGTGTGTGTGTATATAATTGTGAAAAAATTAATGATTAAGTATTCTTTATAGTCACGCCTTAGTCTGCCAACATCTATCGTCTAAAAAAGTATTTTAAAATACCTTTCCGGCGATGTATGTTTAATGTAGGAATGTCTTAATATAGGTATGTACGTGTGTGCGCGCGTGGGTGTATGTGTATATATATATATATATATATATCGTAAATGGATTAGAAGTATATATATATATATATATATAAATAGATATATATATATATATATAAATTGGTTATTGTTATTATTAGGAATATTATTTTTATAATTGATTTGGTGGTACATAAATGGGTAGGTATTGAAGGCGGCGATAAGTATAAATTATTTTATATTGGGAAGAAATTATAAAAATGTTGTATATGTGATTATTAGAATTTTAATAAATTACTAAAAAAAGTCCTTGAGTAATAGTAAAAGGTAAATAGGTAATATGAGCATATGATAAATTGTGGAGAAATGTATAAGTGGCCAATATCCTTAAGGTATGATTTCAGAATTTTCTTACACATCGGTAGAGCCGCTTAGGACAAAATGAAATAATGATTTATTATTTACTGTGGTACTCTTTGGGACACATGGAACCCACAGTCGTCCTTGTGGTGTTCGAAATTGTACGTGAGAAACCACGGCAGTCCTCCATGGCGCCTTTGGGCACGTTGAACCCATGGTAGGAAGCGACAGTTCGCCATGGCGCCCTTAAGGGCATGATGAACCCATGGTAGCATTATAATTGTGCCAAACTTATTCATGTATTGGTGTGTAAGATAAATAACGTAGTCATGATCCATAGTTTGCCTAAGAATGACTGATCAAATGAAAGGAGAACATGATAGTATAGTTAGAATAGATGGGTAGAAAATGTACAAGGGACAGTGGTACTATACTATGATTATTCGTAATATCCTCATTGAATTGTTAATTGCGTAGTTAGAATGGTTAGTCCTAATAACTGGTTGTTGTGTAACGTGGATATACATAATATATTGTTGTCCTGATTAGTTATTATTTGTATGGTTGGAATATTATAGTTTGTTAAATTATTTTGTTGAGTTTTATAGTTCTTACTGAGTAATTTTAAATTACTCACTCCGTGGTTGAAATGATTTTCAGGTATAGCTAGTAGGGCAGTGGAACCGGGCAAACCCTCAGGACAGTGACCTGTCAAGAGAATTGGTCATACCAGCTTTTGACGCTGTATTAATTGTACTTTTATTATAAATCGTATTTTTGATATATTGTATATGTTGTAAATAAGTCTATATCTGATGAATGTTTGCTTTGACAAAAAAAAAAAAAAAAAAAAAAAATTTAGTGTTTTTTTTTTTTTTTTATGTACTTGTATAAAAGTTATTACTTATTTTTTTAAAATGGGTATGAAAATCCCACAATGCCCATGTTACTAGATTTGAGGTGTATGGGAATAAAATTGGGCTATGATGGTAGAGAAACTTTGGTAGCTAATTTGGTGGTTAGACCTACTTTGGTTGAACATATAAGAAATGCATAGATATAAGATAGTGAGTTGGTTAAGGCCTATCAGAGAATAATGAATGAAATGAAAGGTAATTTTCACATTAATTAAGATGGGACGTTGAGGTTGAGAGGTAAAATTTATGTACCCAAAGTTGAAGAATTAAGGAGGATGATCATGGAAGAAGCACATTACTCTATTTTTGTGATGCATCCAAGAAGTACTAAGATGCATAAAATCATCAAGGAGAATTATTGGTGGTTGAGAATGAAGAAAGACGTAGTGGAGCATGTGTCCAGATGTCTAGTATGTCAGCAGATGAAAGCTAAACATCAAAAGCCTACCAGAACTCTTTAGCCATTACTCATTCTTGAGTTAAAGTGGGAACATATCACTATGAATTTTGTGATCAATTTACCTCGTATACAACCTGGTTATGATGCCATTTGGGTGATAATGGATCGGCTCACAAAATTAACACATTTTTTGTTGATTTGGAATACTTATTCAGTGGAGAAGTTAGCAAGGTTACATGTTGCAAAGATAGTATGATAACATAGAGTACCAATAACTATTATATCATATCAAGATCCTAACTTCACATCTCGACTTTAGCTAAAGCTTCAAAAAGTATTGGGTACCACTCTGAATTTCAACACCACTTTTCACCCTCAAACTGACAGCCAATTAGAAAGGACAATATAAATCTTAGAAGACATGTTTCGAGCTTGTGTGTTAGACTTCCAATGTGATTAGGATGTTTATCTATTTTTGGTAGAGTTTGTTTACAATAATAGTTACCAAGATAGCATAAGAATGGCCCCTTATAAAGTGTTGAACGAAAGTGTAAAACCCCATTTTGCTGGGATAAAATGGGTGAAAGGAAGCTAGACAATGTTTAGCTAATCAAAGCTACAACTAAAAAGATCAAGATCATCCAAGACAAATTAAAGATTACACAAGACTGCTAAAAAAGCTATGCAGACAATTGACGTAGGGAATTAGAATTCAAAGTGGGAAAGATTTTATAATAAAAGAAAGCTACATCCTCCTTATATTGGTTCCTTCAAAATAATTAAGAGGATAGGCCTAGTAGCATATCGTTTGGAGTTGCCCCTGAATTTGGAAAGAATTCGCGGTGTCTTCCATGTATCCATGTTGAAGAAACACATACCAGATCTTTTCCATACCTTAGAAGCACTATCTGTGGATCTGAGAGAAGATCTTAACTATGAGGTCCTACTAGTTTACATTGTAGATTAGGCAGAACAAAGTTGTAACACCCCTATATTTAAAATCAACCACACAAGATAAAATTAATTTTTTTTTAAAAACATAAAGATATATATATCCACACATAATTATTAATTAAAACATAATCCATTTTAAATAAAATATTCGGCAATATCGATAAAATGCGTACCAGAGGTTATGTATTGATATAATGGATAATCCAACAGTATACCAATGTGGTATACCCTTACACACACGCATACACTTATATCTAATTATACAGTCATATACTACTTAAGTATGCTACTAATTATGCTGATACCATTATTTTCACCTAATGCACATATTGAGTACTATTCTTAGTACTAATGCATGCACACGCAACTACCTTTAAGATGTAGTATGCCACTTTGTAATACGCACTTTATCTAAAAATAATAATTATATATATATATATATATCATGGGTCAAATATTAGAAAATAACCTAAATTAAATTTAAGTCAAAGAACATATTTATAGCCAAAATAATTGATACATATATATACAGAAGCTGGATATATATAATATTTTGGTTACGCACATAGTCTATAGTATGTAACCAAAAAAATACAAGATTATTATACCAACATATATATATATATATATATACATATGTATAATTATGCATTAACACCAAAAATAACCCCATCATCAAGATATTAGCCCTGCTGACGCCTTAAAGAGTTCGCATCTATATCCCGATGCGCCACATTATCTGTAAAAATCACAATCCACAAAAGATGAGCAAAACAACTCAGTAAGAAAACATAGTATTCTAGTATAGAATTTGTTTCCCTGCCATATATGCTATACGATACGGATGGCATAGAGACTATTAAACCCATATCGCCTTAACATAATCTAACGATATAAATACACTCCGATCATACGCTCTATATCACTATCCACATAATGTTCATAGTTATTGTATAAAATACAAATAAGTCTATATGCATTTCGAAATCAATATCACATGATATTTTTAACAAATTACGACAAATATACGACCAGTCATGCTAACACAATTATGGATCGTAGTTACAAAATAAATCCACCCAATTTTCATCCATTCACACCACTCGTCTATCGGGCCAAGCGTATATTTTACATATGATCGATCATATAATCTGGCTATAATCAAGCCAGCGAGTGTGAAGGGTATTTGAATATCCGGATCCATAACTAATGTAGCCATACAATTAATACCACATGACTCAAAGCCATGCATTCATTTTTTGAAAACTATTGTACACTCAAACCATGCACAATGAATACCACATATGCACACCTATACACACAGAAATGATAAACAGCGTCCACATAATACACTTGCAGATAGTGATACTTAACTAAAAATTTATAATACTTCCATAATCACATACACTCACAAATACTCAATCTACCATATTCACTGGGATTTATTTATCACAATTACAATTTCTACCATCACGATAAACATATCGTACAATTATCCAATATTAATAGATAACCATATCAACGCATCATTTATTAATAAAGAAAATTTATATAATACTTATAATTATTATGACAACCAACATGCAACGTTAGGAATATTACAATTTATTCTAAATTCTGTTAATCACGCTCTGATCATACGGCTATAATAATAATTCTTTTACACATTCCAACAACCATATAAAGTATTATACATACATAACGTATCAAAACACTTCTAAATCTCCACAATAATAACAAAAATTATCATTTTACCCTTCATTCAATTTTTCTCATTTTGTTCATCCAACTCAAATGTACTATTTTTAAAGTTTCACAACACACTTCTAAGTATATAAATATATTGTAAAAATAATAATTAAGGTTATCGAATAGTAGTTAAAATTTTCATTTTACCCTTTTTCCATTTTTCTTTCATTTTAACCATCCAAATCAATTCCTACTAATTTCATTCGCTCCCTAACACACCTATACACATGAAAATATACCATAATATATTAAAATTCATCATTTAGAGGCTCAATAAATAGTACATCAAATTTACCATTTTACTCCTCCTTTTAATTTTCTTCCATTTTACACATTATTCTATACCCAATCTCATTTAAACACTATCCCCAAATCTATTCCTATACAAATCAGCTACCAATCACAAATTTCATAAAAGAAAATTATATTTCCTTACCTTCAAAATATGCCAAATACTTGATTAAACCTTTTAATATCATAAAACCACCTAAATCACCATTTAAAATTATAAAACCACCATCAAAATCACTTTTTAATAAATTTATAAATTGAAACTTAGTGAAATAAAAAATTTTTACCATCAAATTAACGCTCTCGACGCGTAGAATAATTTTTTCTTCTGTAGTAACGCATTTAATCGGGCGGATTGTGAGATTTTGCTTGATTTTTTTCTAAAAAATTGAAAAAGAAAGAAATGAGTAACTCACGGCAAGGGAGAAGAAACAAGTTCATTTGCTTCAATTTTGAAAAGTCAAACAATCTTATTCAAATTCATATTTTTAAAAATTGTATTCTTACCTAATAACTTTTTAAAGCTTGCATTTAACTCCTAAGAAAATTATGAGACTACCCAATCTATTTTTATAGCTTTTCACTTTAGTCCATCAGTTTTAATTATCACTTTTTCTTCAAATTTATTGTAAAAAGATTATTTTACCCCTAATAAAGAAAATTAGTCATTTTGGTCATTTTTCATCCTTTCTATAGAAATTCATATCCTAATTCAATTTCGCTTTTCCTATATCTTATTTATAATATTTACAAGAGTTCTGCGTGATCAAAATTTGGCAGAGTCCTTCGGACCCTGGACATAATGACCATTTTACCCTTTTTAGTAAAATTGTCCCTTTTTGTTCAAAATAGTAATTTTGGCATTCCTAGGGTTATAAAATCTATCATTCCTTCTAACACACTCTATCATACTAATTTATATCCTTAGCATCTAGATTGATCAATCAAAACTTTATCAAATTAATGATTTTACCTTTTCTATTCTCGACTTCGCAAAAGTATACTAACCGCGTCTCAAATTAAAATTAAACTTACCAACATGATATTTATAAAGTTTTAAGACTTTTTATGTGATCAAAACTCGTTTTGATCTCAATTTTGAGTGAAAAAACTATTTTACCCCTACCTAACAAAATGACCTATTTATGCAATTTTTACTCAGTTTTCTTCCAACAACTTCATAAAACAATTTCAAGGACAAGAGATAGTAAAGATTAGGATTTACCTATATTTGAATGTCGCAAAAGTATTGAGGAATAAGATAATATCTATGGTTAAGGTGTTATGGTGTAACGATTAACTCAAGGAAATGACGTGGGAACTCAAGCATGTCTTGCAGAAGTAATATCTTTATATATTCTAATGATGTAGGTACGTCAAATTTTGAGGGCAAAATTTCTTGAAGGGGGGTAGAATTATAAAACCTATCTTTGGAATTTAAAAAGGATAAAATAGTCATTTCATAAATATGAGTTACAAAATATTATTTTCTTATAAAGCATGCATGGGTCTATATAAGGATAGGATAGTTGAAAAATTATTATTTCAAAATACTTTCTCTTTCTTCGTTCTTTCTTTCCTTATTATGCCTCTTTTTCGGGTGAACAATGTTATTTTTTTTTTCAGTAATTGAATTTTAACATCGCCAGCACTTTTAGATTTTTCTCGCTACCACGATTGTAACTATGCAAAAAACACTATCATCGGAATGTTATTACTATTCACATGTCGCCGCAAATTTCATCGTCCAAATTTTCTATTATTGATTTGTTGCATTTTTCGATGAGTGAATTGACACTTCCAACTCATTCGGACTCCTGTTGTCATGCTCTACGCCGTAGTGTGGCCTTTTTCCAGTGAACTCTTTCATTTTTCGACCATGGGTTTGCTAGTCAATAAGCTTCAATTTTTATACATTTTTTTAACGAACCACAAGGTTCTCAAGAATTTTGTCATCACTAATGCAGATGTGTTGTTTTATATTAATTGAGATGTTTTGGCTATGTAATGATGTCTTGAAGTGAGGTGGTTGGAAATGTATTTTCTATATTTTTTTTTGGCAACTAAAAGTATGCTTTTGGACATATAAATGTTGTAAGGAGATTCCTAAGGTCATTGGAGCATGGGTCTACTATTTCAATTTGGTTCGCTACATTGCACTACAGTATTGGTCTACTATTGTATTATTATAGTAATTCTATATTTTTCAAAGAATTCTCTAATATGCATAGAAATATTATTAGGGAGTCAATGCACTCCCTAGAACTATGAGTGCATATTTAGTAAACTTATTTATTGTATATATTCGAGTATGATATTCTCGACTTACAACTAAATTTTATGAGATCCACTAAATCGTTTGATTTGTGAGATATATTTTGTATTATTTTATTATTATATTATGAAAATTTATATTTATACATATTTATATTGGAAAGAATTTCATGAATATGTAATGAGTTTTATACATTTGATTTATGATTTTTGTGTATTTGTGGATGAATTTTAGATACCTTGCAGGTTCTTGAAACGTGTACCTTACTAGCTGGATGTAACACGAGAGCACACAGTGATTGTCACTTAAGAACCTTCAAGGCAATGGTTCAAGAATGTCCATTCCTATTCTTGTTCTTGTTTTAAGATTGGTATCTTTGTTAGTGGCATATTTTCATTTATTAATATTAAATAATAAAATATTCATATAAAATATTAATAAAATTATTTAAAATTATAAATTAATATGTATAAATAATTTTTTATTTTAATTTATATAAAAATATTAATAAATTAATATGTCGATAAATTATAATATTAATTTTTTAATAAAAATAAAAAAAATTAATTTTAAATTTTTTTAGAGTTTTATTAAATATTGTGTTAATTTTTTAGAAAAAATAATTAAATCTTCTTACTAATTTTATAGAAAAAAATATTTTAGATGATAGATAAGAAAATAAAATCCTAAGAGTTATTTTTTCGTTTGTTAATCATGTATAAATATATTAAAATTTAACTTAATGATTATAATTGATTATTTAGTTTAATATCAACTAATTGTTATATAATTTATTTTGATAAATTTTTAGTTGATAATAAAATAAATCTAGCACACACACACACACACACACACACACACACACACACATTAAATATAAAAATGGGAAAGTAAGCAGGGATCGGGATTGTCCCCATTCCGTGGAGATTTTTGCCATCCCTAACCTTCATAGGAGGTATCTACAATTTTTGCTCTATATACTTATTATTTCGGCAAACTTAGGGAACATACTATTAATAACTCATCATTTTAATTGCTAAAATTCATGCACATTTACTCTATTATACTAATTTATATCCTCAACATCTAGTTTGGTCAATTAAAATTTTATCAAAATAATGATTTTACCCTTTCTTGCTAATAATGTTCGTTTTCACTAAATTTCCTTCAAACACATTTTTAAAACTTCTTTTCTATATTTTTTTAATCCAATATTGTTACTATATCCACTTCAATATGAATATAATAGCAAATTTAGGCAATACCTAAGTTTGAGGATGTTGCAGGTTCTATGATCAAAATTATACACATATAAACAACAAATAATCTAAAATATACAAACTAGCATAATTATTTAAAATAGTTTATATATCCCAGGACTTCCATCCATTCTAAAGGGTTTCTTAAAATAAATAAATTTTAATTTTAAATAATTTAATAACAAAATTAGTCCATTAACCTTTTTAAGAAGGGTATTTACTCTTTGAACAATTTTTCTCTATTAGCTCGGATCTCGTCCATAGTAGTATTAGCCTTGATCACCTTGATTTATGTGTGTCTCGATTTAAAATTTTATTTGGTCAATTTAAGCTCATGGTTGAATTCCTCTCATTAAAATAAGTCTAACAGATGTCTCTAGGGTTGAAAATGATGTCTAGAAAGCCTAAAACAGGTCGACTGAGATTGATTGTTGACTAATCAACTTACTGGTCAACGTAGATCAACAACGATAACAATTTAGAATTTTGCAATTTGGGCAATGGGTTTTTATAAGCCTTATAGTTTTCAACATTCTAAGTCCAATGGTGGTATTCATTTCTTCATTTGATGCACAATTTATTAGAAAGTAACAGCTTTGGTGGCAATTTTGAAAAAAATTTAATAACTTTTGGGTTCGAACTTTCAGATCATTTTGTTCTACTTGTCGAGGTGAGTTCACCGATGTGTTCGATTTTTTGACAAGAGGTCGAAATTGGCTGAAAAGTTTATTTAAAGAATTTTTAAAACTTTAAATAGAATTTAGTGGCTTGTTGAAAGTTGGATTAAGGTGAAGTTTGTGCAATGGAATGGTGATGTTAAGGAGAGTGTATGGTTCAAAAATCATGACGATTGAAGGTTGAAAAGGTGGCGAAGAGAGAAAAAGGACTAGGGTATGTTTAAAATTTTTGAAAATGAAAGTGTATTTATGGGAAATTTTTTCAAAATTATAGGATGGCTCTAAATCTTTCTAAAATTATACTTGGCTCATAAATATTCAAAAATTATTCAATTTCGTTCAAATTTTTTTACAATTTAGTCCTCATTGAAAAGTGATAATGTCTATGTATTTATTTAACATTTTTCAGGATGTTATAACTCCTACCTCTGAAAAAATTTTGTTCTTAAAATTCATCATATCTCCTCAGAAGTCAAACAAATATGGATAATACTCTTGAACTTTATACTTGAACTCTTATGTAGCCTTATCACTACTATGATATTGCTATAAAATCCTAATTAAAAAAATCTTTCTACTATGGAGGACATTAATCTTATAATCTAAAATTTGATTTAATGTCCCATTGTAAGTCGTATGAGCCTAAATTAAAATCTCAATCTACTAAATGATATAAGGGAAATTTAATTGGTGTTTCTTTAATATCGCAACGTGAAAAGCATTAAATATTAGGACATCAATGGTGGTAGAGCTAACATACATGCAACTAGACCCATTTTCTTAAAGGTCTCAAGAAGTTCCATATATTTAGGTGCCAACTTGCTCTTGACTCTAAGTTGTGAAATTACTACTACAAGATAAATCTTTAACAAGATATAATCTCCAACCATGAACTCTTAGGATTTACTACTTCGATGAAATAAATCCTTTATCAATTTTAGGTCATTTGTAAACGATTCTTAGAACTCAAATCTTTTTAATAGTCTCTTGTATTAAATTTAGCCCAAATATAACATGATTTATCACTTCAACCTAACATAATGGCAATCTACGTAGTCTTCCATATTAAACTTGCTAGGGATAAATGGTTATTCTAGTGATGATTGTGTTTTTAAGTGAAATCTGCTGAGGATGAATGGTTACTTTAGTTACCCTGAAAATCCATAACATAGATTCTAAGCATATCCACAAGAATTTGTATGATCCTCTCAAATTGATCATCCATATGAGAGTAGAAAGTAATACTAAAATTTAGCTTATCCCTAAAGCCTATTACAAACTCTTCCAAAATCTAAAAGTGAATCATGAATCTCGATCAGAATTAATATATGAATTAATCCTATGTAATCAGATGATCTGATTCATACATAACTTATTAAGGCTTCCTTGGGAATATTTCATTTTAGTAATGATAAAGCATGCATACCTTTGTTGAGTTCTCGTTAAACTAGTCATAAATCCATGGAAGTATGGTTCCATTTTCACTCAACAATAGGTAAAAGTAATGGCACTCTAAAATGTTCAAACTACTCTAAAATGTTCAATCTTTACCTACTGATAGGTCATACCTTAGGTTATGCACTCAATCATATCACATTTCACTTCTTTTTATTTGTATTGCCCCTTTAAAATCTATATATATATATATATATATTATGACCTTTCAAGTGTATAGTAAGCCTAAATCAATGTATTTTTACCGAAATATAATCTTTAAATTTGATGTTACCTAGTACAATCTATTTTTCTATTAAAAAAAAATATTATCTGTACTTATTCTCCAACCATCCAACTATTGACCATTTCATTATCACAATAAGTGTTAAAACCACAACTACAAGCTAGATGGCTATCTTCACAATACAACAAATCAAAATTTCTAATTGTCATTGGTCTCTTTCAATCCTTTAAAGCCATAAATACAAAATTTTTCATTACATTTACAACTTAAAGTATCAGCTATTACACTAGCTTCCCAAGTTAATCTTAAAAAGTAAAGTCATAATTTTTCAAGCACTCTATCTTATCTTTGCCACCTCGAGTACAAATCAAGTTGAAAGAAAAGATATTTCAAATTCTTATAATCTAAGTATATCTTAAACTTAACTTCATAAAATAATATCTTTAAACTTTTAGGGTAAAAATCATCCTTCATCGAAACACATTCTAACACAACATCTAAAATGTTTATATAAACTATATACGATTTCTTAGCATTGGATATGGTAAAAATTGAAACACTTGTCAATTGTCTCTTCAATTCTAAAAAGACCTCATACATTTGTCATCCCAACAATCTTAACTTTCTTGTTCGTCCACCTTGTTAATGGACTGGCTATTTGAGAGAAATTTTTAACAAAATGTCAATGATAAATATTTATTCTAAGAAAATTTTGTTTATAGTCATTTCCCAATAAAATATAACATTTATCTTAATTAAATCTACTGATATACTATCCTTGAAAATATGTTCTAATTGTTGAATTGAAACGTTAATAATATACATAAAATCAAAATATGTGTTTATTAAAATATTTTTATAAATACTTGGTGTGCCATATATACATGTATCTTATATGTGCATAAAATAACATTTTGGATGAGTTTAATCAATATTGAATAGACGAGGAATGATTACTTACATCCAATTGTGTGGAAGCACCACAATTTGCACCACCAAAAGCTTTTGGAGAAGTTTGGCCAACTTAGGAGAATTCTAAAATTTATGACAAAAATTATTAGTTCATTTGGTCAAGTAACACACACATATATACTTTAATTATCCATGAGTTTTCAAATTTATTCTCACCTTTAATTAAAAGGTGATTATGTGTCATGGATAATATAAATATTATCACATAATTTTTATTTTATATATTTAAGTCCAAGTACTTAAATGCAAACTATTAGCTAACTTTTAACCAAAATATAATTAAGCATATATATCTAGGCCAATGTGTAATTATTTCATTATTACACATTTACACTTAGGTTCTTAGATAAGTAATAGTATCATTTTGGCCATGTAATTTACTTTAAGTTATATTTCATCACAAATATAAGAAAAAAATGTTTTAAACATTTTAAAGAATTCATAAATATGTATAACTATTATATATATTTATTTCGGTCTAAATATTATCTCAAAGATACTAGTTTCGCTATTAATAATATTTTTCTTTCCCAAATACTTCTCACTGCTTTTGGTTATTGGTGTAACCATGTGGGTTCAATATGGAATAGCCGTAAACTTTGTTTGAACTTTTTGGATTTATCAAACTATTCAATTGTTTAATGACTATGGTTAACATCTAATAATGTGCCATAGTCCATAATCTACAATGAAATCATATTATATCAATCCCTATTTCAATTATTCATATTGTGTGGATAAAGTTCTTCCATCATTTAATTCCAATTGATTTAGGGCTCATGGTACATCAAAACTTTTTACCGATAATAATGTAAATTATTAATTTATATGTACTGAATTTATCACTACAAACTCCTTTGCGTGACATTCAATCACTTTAGGCAGAGATTTACTTTTTTAATAATTTATCGATATTCATTTGGGAACTCAAACCTGAATCAAATCAGCAGTAACTTTAATCTAATATGTATCGAGTTAACAGATTCCGTCTTGACTATCACACGTTTTCAAATGTAAATAACACATGACCAAACCGACTTTATCATATGAAATGTGGTTAGTTTTATACTTATACACTATATGAACTACATGTATCTATACTATATTCAACAATGATGTCTCAAGTCAAAGGACAACCTTGTACACTAGTATAATTACATGATAAATCATTAACTATATACAATATCATGTGATTGATTATTGTGTGGTCAATTCAAAAAAATAGTTCTCAAACTATTTAATCTATACTAATGTCCTTAATAACGTGACAATCACGTTACTTGCACTAATATCATCTCATGATGTACTGAAGACATTCATTGTGCCTATTGTTTGACATTGCTGCCCAATCAATATCACCTCTATAAAGAATGAATTTGATAATATCATTTAACTATTAAATGAATTATTTAGACAATTCACAAATATATTTTATTTATATCAATAACTAAATAAAGGAAACAACTTACATTTGTGAATAAAGAACTCTTTCTTTCATTATTATATATAATGTATATATAAGACAAACATATCATCGAAGCCAATAACACATATGACTTTTAAGGCATACTCTAAGACTAGTAACTCGACTTCTAACATCCATAAATGATATCCATAAAGTCATAGACCATAGATTACCCTAATTGATATAACTAAAGCTCAAAATGTCTATCAAGTTCTAAATGCCATCTTTGATACATCATTACCCTTGATCCCCTATTGGTGGCTTTCTAGTTTCGATTCAATTTTCGAATAACACTTGTGAATCACCTAACTGGTTAAATAGCTCATTATTCTAAAATATTGAATACTTGGTTTAGACAGTAATTTGGCTTGATTGTAGATAATCAACATATAATCACAAGAAATTATCATACTTTTTAGCAAACAACACCATGGCTCTTTAAATAGAAACATTAAGGTGTATTAATTCCTTTTGCAATTTTTTTAATTTAGTCAATATCATATGATACCAAAAGATATGAAAATTAGTATAACATCCCCTTTCATTCATTCCTATTCATGTGGCATATAGTGCATTGAAGTTGTCAAAAAGGTAAAATCAATGCTTTCTTATAGTAAAGCGAAGTTCTTATTTATCCGAAAGATTATTATTATTTTTTTAAAAGAATTATTATGCAATTTAATAGAAATACTATTTAAAATTGCGTAGTAAGAAAATTGTATAACAATGGGCTAAACCTCAGATATATTATGCCTGTCAAAAAATCTTTGCCTCAATTGTACTTTCTAGAACCGCTATTATTATATCGTAATTACCTGAAAAAAAATAATCTCACAAAGGGGTGAGCAAACCACATTACTTAGTAAGATAATACAATACTTAAATAAAAGAAGGAGCATGTTACCTGAATCTCTACTTATCTTGGCCATTTCATACAATTACACACACATAGTTAAATGCATGTCAATATATATCAATGTACATGTACAGACACGCATATGCTCAATGATGCACACAAGATTTCATGCCACATCATCCAGAACTCTAAGTACTATCTCAACTAGAAATTCTGTATAAACAGTCTCAATCAGAGTAATACTCTTTATAACATACCATACCACAGATTATGCAGTCTCAAACAATATGTATTCTAAATGAATAGCTTCCTCACCTGTACTCGTTTAATTTTTATTTCTATTCTTATCACAAATACCTACATGACCATATAAAATCAATACACAGATATTTGTATGGATAACAACTAAATGTCTCAGCCACGTAAAGAGAAATTGATCGAAAACTGGTACGACCACACCATTTCAATCACACATTTGGTCCGAAATAACTAAAATATCCTAGGCACATAATCAATATCCACATAGGATAGAAAGATTTCAAAAATCTATATACATAAGCGAGGGTATTAGTAAGTATGATAACACTTCTCTATATCCTTCCTATTCCCAAAAGGGTAGTGCTAGTAATTTTTGTCATTCATAAGTGATTGTTTATACTTAGAGACATCATGGACCATAGCTGTTACTCTAGTCCACAGGGCCATTTGGAGGACAACAATAGATTCAACCTACCCCTCAGGGTACCACAGTCTTAATATTATATCTCGATTATAAGCTGGCTTACAAACCCAGCTAGGTGTGAGGGAACATATATGTCTGATTCACATATCCTAATTATCTCAATACTGATTCATTACCAGTCTATTTTATCACACATCCACATTGTCTCTTTATGCTTACTATATCAAGACAACCTGACAGTTATACCATAATCACCAATACATGTCTACCATTCCTTATCCTATACTAGGGATTCCATCCTATATAAATGTGACATCCTCAAATTTAGATATTCCTCTAAAATCTTAGTATAATTATTTTTGTAATATATTTTGAGTTTTGGGCTGTGAAATACATAAGAAAATTTTTGGAACTCTAGTTAGAGCAATTTTAGCAAAAAAATGGGTCAAAATAGCAGTAAAGGGCAAAACTGTCATTTTGAATGAGCGTTGANAAAAATTATTACTTATTTTTTTTAAAATGGGTATGGGAATCCCACAATAAACCATAATTATATCATTATAGGGACACATAACAATCCAATCCTAGTCATTTGCTAGGATACACTAATAATAACAAATGTAAACTCATAATATCGTCCCTACACCATCTTATAATATATTCTACGTTATTATATCCTTATCGTATTCTCAACCACACGTATAAACGTGTAGACTAATATATCGAATAACCTGCATTCCACACAGTGTGCCTTTTCAGCAATATCCTCAAGCATCTCACGTGATCTTTAATCTATTATGGACTCACACATATTATTTTCGTTTCACAAGCATACCAATGAGTTAGACAAGATTCTATATACTTAAAGTGAGGTGGCTTAGATATTGCCTAACTCATTGACTTATTTAAATTCTAATTCCCTTTTTCAAGTTGATGTTGGCCTTCTTTTTCTACATGATTAAGTTCCCTTTTGAAGAATTGGAACTTGTCAAGGTGTAATTGGATTTCAACCATTACCGCAATTTACAATTATAACAAAATTTGATTATGACTACAAATAAGGGTAACCCTAAACCCTCCTCTACATATGAAAACTATAACACAAAGGAAAGATCACAAATGGTTATATGAATAGTACTTCTCATAGAAATTCGACAATGGTTCACTTCTATATATATAAGTTACCTTACCTGCACAGGAAAACTAGGACAGTCCCAAGTTTAGATGAAACACAGCGTATTACTACATCATTGCTATTCACATAAACACAAGTAACTCTTAGTAGATAAAAGTATTCTACCATACAGTTTGAATCTAGAATGCAGTGAATTCATTTTATTATAAATCGGTCATAATCTAGTAAATTATAGATCATGATCATAACATTCACCGTACACTTTAATATATGTATATAATGGTCTTTTGCCCACTCCGAGTCCTTCAGACCGACAGAATAAATAGTTCTACCATGGGTTGCGTGTACCCAAAGATGCCATGGAGAACAACCGCTTCCTACCATTGGGTCAACATACCCCTCAGGCACCATGATTTTATTATCATTTCTCAATTATTGTGGGTTCAACATACCCCGAAGAGTACCATAGTTTTATTATCAATCCGGAGCTGCTGTGGGTTCAACATACACCGAAGGGCACCACAATTTTATTATAATGATACTACTCTGTCCTAAGCAGCTCAACTAGTATAACAGAAAAACTTTCGATCTATAATTATCCCAATTATACCAGTTATTCAAACAGATTATTCTTAATCGACTTAATCATGATAAAATGATCACTTTACCCACATTAATCAAAAGGCAATTTAATAATTTCATAATGGTCAATATAATTACCTATGAAACATATTTACTAGTCCCTATCTTCTCAAAAAGACTTCATACGCAGGAGTTTATCATAAGGCTAGCAGTATTAAGTCATGAAAATATAATCCACTCCGGCATGTAAATACTCCATAACATTATCAAGATAAGGCACATAAATATATTACAATCTAAGCACATGGAAACACCATTTCACTTATCAATACAAATCCACAGAAATTATTCTAATCGATTATCATATATTACATCATTATACGCAATTCCAACTTGTCATCACAAATCAAACTTTACTCAATACCTTACTATGATATAATAATTACAACACACTATCATATACACATATGTCCATCCGGACAACATTGCAAAACATCAAGTGCAACATGTGCTCAATTATCCAATCACACGGGCATCATTACATATGCATATACAAGCATACCTACCATATAAATATAAATATATATATATATACACACACACAAATATAGGACATACAATACTGTATAGGTATTTTAGAATACTTAATATAGCACTGTAGGTAGACAAGAATAGTATTATGCTTATAACTATATATATATATATATATATAATACAGATACTAACACTTCTAATTGCACAATCATGCCCATTCCCCGTCAATGAGACTTTTCTATAATTCAAACTAATATTATGATATACATGCATATAATTATAGGCATTATAAATATTAAAATCTATTTTTTCCATAATTTAAATATCATATTATCTTACCTTTAGACACCCTGTGCCCATACAATTGATAAAAAGTCATCCCGGAGAGGATACACATATCCCAAATACTCCTCTACGCGCTATAGGTATCTTTTCGAAAAATGTGTCAATTATTATTTATGAATACTATCCATAAGTACTATTTAACCCACAAAATTTTGGTTATCGTTTTACAAAGGGAACATACCATCACGATCATTACGATGTCAGAATACTATCTATGGCATCCATATGTCACAAAACACAGATTAAAACTTTCAAAATTATCAAAAACCATAAATTTTTAGAATTCAAAGTACTTACTTTGGACTTTCAAATCATCATCGAAACACAATCCAAATTGAGATCTAAACATACCGCGTTGAAGTACGAGTGTCGGAAAGCACATTGAATGATTCAGATTCCACCATAACTACACCAGTCACCGAAAATCTTACTAGAAAGATAGCTCACCAATCAGCTATCCCTCGCTAAAATTCGGTGGCTGAATGTCGAATCTGGGCACACCACCTTGAAGAGGGCGATGAGACGGTGCTAAACGCGCCATCGGTGACGATCAACTCGCCATGCACGACCATGAATCGGGGGGTCAAAGTTCACGCCGACAAGAACTCTGGCAGCGCGTGAGGACGCGTGGTGACGGCGATGGTGGTGAGGTTGGCGGGGTTGGTGGCATTGCACACATGACGACCCGGCGGTCCTCCACTCGCGGACAGTGAGGTGATCTGAGCTCCAGTGAAAAAAATCACTGTTCATAAGAGAGAAAACGTCGGGAGGAAAGAGAGAAGAGAGAGAAAGGGGAGGGAAAAAGTAGGGTTGTGTTGTCGGGTTTTTCGACCCCTTCCCGCTTATATAGTCGTGCACGTACGATGAAAAATTATATTTTTGCACTTTCGTCGCCAGATTTTCGATACCGGTAATAAAATACTGTATTTTTCGCTCACACATTACACTGTCCTGAATATAGGCCAACTTTCTCTCTTATCAAAACTTTCAAAAAAACTGTAATACAACTCCATGACAGGATTTTAATAGTATATAATTTTCAAGATATTATAATTAGAGATGTAAATTAAACTAAATGAACATAGAATTCTATCTCCTTGTTTGAGGGTAATCTGGACAACTTTTTAGAAAACGTATCAAAAAACGTGTCAACCTTTGATATAAAAGAGGTTCATCAACCATTAACTAATTTTTTCTAAATCAGTCGCAAGTAATCAAACTCTCCAATTTCTTTTATCCACCATAACATGCTTTAAACAAAACTAAAATGTCTCACATGTGAATGAGTTTGACACACTATTAACTCTCTGTTCTTTTTCTAAAATATAACTTTTTTTATCATAGTATTCAATTATAATTCAATAATTATACAACTAATCAATACCTAAAATAATACTAAACTCATATCAAATATCACAATTAAATCAATCAATCAAATTGAGTGTTTAACAATCACATATCTATATTTATACCTAACAAGTACTTCAAAAACACTTATAATATCAAAAACTTTCTTTATGACCTTTAGCTATCTTTCACTTACAACAAGATTAGGCTATTTATAAAAAGGCGACAACTTTACTTCATAAATTTTTTAAGCATAATTATTTTTATCAACATCTATTCATAAAATGTGTAGTATCATATTTAAACCTTCATAACATCACATGTGAAATTTCTTATAGACATATCCAAATTTCTTAATAGTTGCTACTATATGACACTTCTAATATTCTTAAGATAATTTCTAACCAACTCTAATATTTGTTCATGAAATTTATCCTTTTTAATTTGATTAAAGCTTATAATGCTATAACAAAACAATTATTCAACTCATAAAAATTTTAGAATATATCCTAGAAGCCATTCATGTTATCAACTTCAAGAATATTTTGTCTTGTATATACATTATTTATTAATGAAAGAAAGAGTTTTTTATTCACAAATGTAAGTTAGTTCCTTTATTTAATAATGCATACAAATAAAATACATTTGTGAATTATCTAGATAATTCATTTAACAATTAAATGACGCTATCAAAGTCACTTCCTATAGAGGTGATATTGATTGGGTAAAAATATCATAAGTAGGCATACTAAATATTTTCAGTGAATATCATGAAATGATATTAATGTAGGTAATGTGATAATTATATTATTAAGACATTAGTATAGACTAAATAGTTGAAAAATTATTTTTTTGAATATGACCACATAACTATAAATCACATGGTATCGTATATATTCAATAATTTATCGTGTAATTATACTAGTGTGCGACGTTGTTCTGTGACCTTAGATGTCACTGTTGAATCTAGTATAAATGCATATAATTTTATGGTGTACAAGTACAAAACTAACCATGTCTTGTATGATAAGACCAGTTTGGTCACATGTTGTTTATATTCGAAAACGTGTGATAGTCAATACGAGATATGTTGACTTGATACTTATAAGATCGAAGTTACTGCAAACTTGATTCGTATTCGAGTTCTCAAACGAATATTAATAAATGGTTAAAAAAGTAAATCTTTAGTCAAAGTGATTAAATGTCACACAAGGAGTTTATAATAACGAGTTCAGCGCATATTAATTGATGATTTATATTTATATTGGTAAAAGGTTTTGATGTACCATGGGCCCTAAATCGATTAAGATTAGATGATAAAAAGACTTTATACGTATGGTATGTATAATTGAGATGAGAATAGATGAAGTATGACTTCATTGTGAATTAGGGACTATAACACATTACTAAATATTAATTATAATTATTGAACAATCGAATAGTTCGATAAACTCAAAAAGTTCACAGCTATTCTATAATAAATTCACATGATCACACCAATAACTAAAGACAGTGAGAAGTATTTATGAGAGAAAAATATTATTAGTAGCGAAGCTAGCACCTTTGAGATAATATTTAGGTTGAAATAAATATATATAATGGTCGTATATATTTATGAATTCTTTAAAGTATTTAAGGAATTTTTCTTGAGTTTGTAGTGAAATATAATTTAAAATAAATTATATAGTCAAAATAATAATATTGATTATCTAAATACCTAAATGTAAATGTATAATTATAGAATAATTAAACATTAGCATATATATTTTTATATATATATATATATATTATTATATTTGGTTAAAAGTTAACTAAATACTTTATATTTAAGTACTTGAACTTAAATGCATAAAATAAAAATTATGAGATAATGTTCTTTTTATCCATAACACATAATCACTTTTTAATTAAAAGTGGGAGCATATGTGAAAAACCATGGATATATATATATATATATATATATATATATAGCTTAACTTTACTAAATGTTGGATTTAATTTTGGAAAAGTAAGCAAAAATGCCAAAAACCCATTCTTTCCATAAGCAACTTGGCCAAGGCTTCTCCTCCTCCTTTGATGATGCAAATTATGAGTTCTTCACACAATTAAAGAAATCTCCATCACACCTCATCAAGAAAGCAAGCATAACTCATCTAAAATTGCCAATTTTTTTTACATATATTTGATATATAATTAATTGGCATGGCATGTGTTTGTAAAAATATTTCAATCAACATAAATTTTGATTTTATGCATGATATAAGCATCTCAATCCAACAAAAAATTCAATAATAAACATTTATGAATTGACATATTGAATAAATCACCCTAAAAGTTTATGAATATTTTTGTCCATACTCACTTTCTATCCAAAAATAGCACATATAAAATGTATTAATCATAAAATGATGATAAATATTTCTTATAATACCACATAATCCAATCCATAGGGTTTTAAAATCAATTAGAAAATAATATGTCCACATACTACATACGAAATGATTAAAGATATTATTTTAACCATATCATTAATCTATACTATCAATATATCCAATAATCTCTAACATAAGTACTAACCACAAAATAAACTGTACATAACTATTAAGAAACCAACAATATGAAGAACTTAAATTAATTCCTACCACGAGTTTCCATGATCACTCTTGAGACAAGCCTAATATACCCTTCATATAAATCAAATGCTCAATTTATTGACATTTTGCTAAGAAAAATTTTGGTAGAATCTCTTCTATATTTTAGATAAAACCAACCTATAATTTAACACAAAACACTTCAAAATTTTCTCCACGTTCAAATATACTCCAAGAACTCATTATACTTAAAAGCAACTTCACACATTTCCATAGGTATACATACATATATCAATGCAATTAATTCAAGTCAACATAAACAATCTTGAATCATCAAATCATAAAACTTACCTACTAATATCAATACACAATACATAATAATCAATTAACTAGTGTCCTAGTCCTAAGCGAAGGAACTCAATAATTATGCAGTAATAATGACTTCTATTGTACAAACTAAAGATTCAACTCATCTAAGATCCACTGGAATTGATCAAAAACTTTTTAAAAACAATTTAAAACCTACACTATGACACCAATAAATTATCATGCTATGACCCTAGAAATTAACACGTGACAACTGCATGTACCCTTAAGTTTTGTTCCATTGACTTAGAATGCACCCTAAAAGTCCACAAGGCATAAATAAAACTTAAAAATATATATATAAAATACCTCTTACAAAAAAGTACAAATCTAAACATATCAAATGTCGTTCAAATATCCTTACAACATCTCAATCATTCGAAAAATAAAAATTTAAATCCTCTCGATTTGAACAATTAAAATATAATATATATATATATATATAACATCAAAAATAATAAACTCCAGTGGACCTAATGAATGTAGTGTGAGTCGAGTTACCTATTATTAAGAATCAAAACAAACTTTAATCGCCACCACGTGTTTGCTCAACTATCCAACCTAAAACTGAAAGATAACAGGTGTGAATATTGGGAATACATAGTGAGCAAACCAACAAAATGCGAAAGTTATGAAAAACACCCTGGGATACCATAATCATTTAACCCAGTACTTTATACAAAGAGAAAATTTTATTCAACAAAGAATTCGAACCTATGGAAATTTTTTTTGTAACACAATTCTAGGCTAGCATTCTTTATTAAGTATTACCTTGGTTGGGAATAGCACCTGAGACCACTAGTAATTACCTTTTCATAAAATAATTAATTGTGAAAAACATATTTTTAACGAAATTCATTTTTAATAGAACCATTTGTCAAAGTCACTAGTGTTGGCCCAAGTAATCACATGGTAATGCTTATGACTATCTTTGTAATACTTGCCTAAGATCATATTAAATCATAATAACAATATCAATACAAAATACACTGAAGGGGCATACCAATATCCATTTAGTGTAAACAAACTAGTACATACAAGCAATGAAAAATACTGAAAAATTTGTTTGCTTTTCAAAATTCATACGATAAACTCTAGTGTTACATGTGTATAAGTATAATACAATATATTTGTACATGCCTATATATTAGATGATTTATCAAACCACAAACATAGATTAAATATCTTTGCATTTCTATAGTATTTACATGATCAGGAATAAACTTGAAGTGCTAACTCCTGTGTTATTGAATGTGAATTATTTTTATGCATATTTCTTTTTTCAAAAATAAACATGCAAAATACACCCTAAGCACACCCTACAAAATGCAAATATCATATATTTATAATACTATTTAAAAATTTTGATTTAAACTTAAATAATTAGATTGGGCTTTCTTTTAAAGTCTAATTTATTTTACAAAGTATGTACTAGTAAAATTTAGTTCAATCTTTACATTATGGGTTTAGTCAAATTTAATACCTAAATAACATAACAAATCCTAAATATATATAAGATTCTATATATATATATATATATAACAAATCCTAAACACACACACACACACACACACACATATATTCACCTTATATGTGACTAATGTTATGTAATTCAATGTCTTTATCCTAAACATCTCAATTGAACATAAAGCATGAAATATGTCATTCTTATATAGTTTAATTTTATATTTTTTTGATATCCTGAGTAGACTTATTCTATGAAATAAAATTAATATCATATATCGAATTATTTTGAGTATGGCCATG
The DNA here is from genome assembly GCA_032402905.1 of Khaya senegalensis. Lineage (NCBI taxonomy): Eukaryota > Viridiplantae > Streptophyta > Magnoliopsida > Sapindales > Meliaceae > Khaya > Khaya senegalensis. The sequence continues at coordinate 3,201,078 of CP135544.1, forward strand.
CATTTTTATAATCTCATTCAATTAAAAGGCTTAAAATATCACTTCTATTATATAAAATGGAAAAATCATATGTTGATCACATATATCCCTCTACACGTACTATGACATAGCTAACTATTTTTTTTTTTATAATTTATCTCGTTACAGACGACGTTAAAAAATATCAAAAAAAATATATCATTCTCAATGTTGAGAATTATGTTAATCTTAAATTTGAAGATCATATATACCATTGTCATTATGCAAATTGTATATAACACTTATATAATAATCTATGTTGCGTTCTCATAGTAGGTCAATTTAGTACAATAGTTCATTAACTTATACCCATGCGTTAATGTAAAATCTATCATTTGGACTTAAGAATGGCAAAATAGTTATTTCACAAGTATGAGTTATAAAATATTGATTTCTCATAAAGCTTGCATAAGTTTATACAAGGTTACAAAGGTTGGAAAATTAGGAACTCAAAAATACTCTCTCTCTCTCTCTCTCTCCCTTTCTTCTCTCTCTTTCCTTACTGTGTCTCTCTCTTAGGTGAACAATGCTATTTTTCTTTAGTCATTGAATTTCAATACCCCCAGTACTATTGTATTCCTCTCACCACCATGATTGCAACCGTGTAAAGAATGCCGTCATTAGAGCTATCATTACTAGTCGTACACTATCAAAAGTTTTGCCAACCAAATTTTTCGTCATTGATTTCTGACGTTTTTCGATGAATGAATCAACAACTTTGGTGCTTTTAAACTTTTATCATTGTGCTTTACACTGTAATGTGGTCCTTTTCCATGAAATCTCTCATTTTTCGACCATAAGTTTACTAGTTGGCAAGCTTTAGTTTTCATGCATTGTCTGACAAACAACAAGGTTTTAGGAGATTTTGTTGGCACCAACGAATTACTAGAGGTAAATTTTATAACCTGAATGTGTTGTTTCGTATTAATTGAGATATTTTTTGATGGTGTAACAATATCCCAAATGAGATGGCTGGAAATATGCTTTATGTATTTTCTGGCAATTGAAAATATAATTTTAGATATATGAATGTTGTAGGGAGATTCCTAGGGTCAGTACAAATGTGATGATGCAATCCATTCGTGAAATAGAGGTTGTTAGAGTGTGGATCTACTATTTGGTTTAGTTCAGTTCAGTTCGGTTCATTACAATGTGTTACAATATCGGTCCATTACAATATGTTATAGTAACTTCATTTTTTTTAGAAATTCTAGAATGGGCACAAAAAAATTATAAGAAAGTGAATATCCTCTCTGAAACTGTGAGTGGATATTTAGTATTTCAATTTTGTTAAAAATTTAGTTTATATAAAATATATATTTTAAATTTAATAATTTTAATTTAATTTATCTGTTTATGAAATAGGAAATACTAGAATTATTTAAAAATAAATTTTGGATGAATATTAGAATAAAAATTTTAGTAATGAATATATAGTATGGTTGTAGTACTACAAAATGTAACTTATAAACGGTCCTATTTAAAGACTGCATAGGTGAGGCTATTATCTAGATGAGTTGATGGAAAGATCACCTAGTGTTGGTATCTTGGAAAGTGTCATTCCAGTCACCTCGTGGTCCCTAACTAACACTAATGTGATGAGTGAGTTTTATAAAGAGAATTGTATTTTTATAAATTATTAATAAATTCTATTTTCTTTAAAATAATTGAAAATTGTATATATTTTTATAGAGAAATATGCTGGTAGATTTAAGTGTGCCTTGGCTAAGGTACGACTTGAATAAAAATCGCAAGCCCGAAAATGTTTTAAAATGAATTATTTTTATTATTTCCACTCTTTTCTTTTTTAATCAAATTGTTTTGCTAAATTCTAACTCACTGGCTATATTTTATATACTCACCGCCTCACTCACATATATTTATGTTAGAAATGATTTTATAAGTATGTTATGAATTTTGCACTTTTGATTTATGATTTTGCGGATAAATTTTTAACGCCTTGCTGGTTCTCGAGAAACATACCTTGCTAGTAGGACGTAATTAGGGGACATGCGATGATTGTCATGTGAGGACCTCTAGGTTGAGACGTGGCAATTAACTTAATATCTCATATCATAATACACATATGTTGTCATCAATTATTACACATTCTAATTTTTATGCATTATTGTTACTTTATTCATAATAATACTCAACAATAATGCTCGACTAGGAACATTTAAAAATAATATTCAATTAATTGAACATACTATTCTAAAGCCATTATTACATTTATTAAACACACAGATATGAAATAATGAAATAATAAATGATATATGTATATATATATATATATATATCATATTAATTGTCAATGTCATGATATATAACAAATAAATATGTTGAATATTCAAAAAATACTATTAAATTTAGGACATATACCAACACCTACCCTACTCGTCTTCCATTCACTTGCCTTAAAGGCCCATTATAGACTACATGTTTTAGTTATAAAAGTATCCAATATGTGTGTGTATGTGTGTATGTGTATGTGTGTGTGTGTGTGTGTTATACTAACCCACTGGCCTCATCACCAATATATTAGATATATAAACAAAACATATAAATAAATACTAATACCTCAAGGGCCATTTCCCTAATCAAAATCATACACGTATAAACAATAAATAATTTAAAATTCACAAGCTACCATAATTATTTAAAATAATTCATATATCTCAAGGCTTCCATCCATTATCTTTTTAAGGAGAGTATTTTCTCCCTTATCAATTAATTTTCATTAGCTTTGATCTTGTCCACAGCAGCATCAGCCTCGATCATCTCGATTTATATGTGTCCTAGTTTAAAATTTTGTTTGGTCAATCTAGGTTTGTAGTTGAATTTTTCTCATTAAAATAAGTCCAACGAGTGTCTTCAAGGTCGAAAATGATGTTTGGAAAGCTTAAAACAAGAAAGTTAACCTAGACTTTGTCATTGATTAATCAACTCATAGGTTAATGCCTTCAGCAACTCAAAATTCAATTATTTAGGTAGTTGGTTCTCATGAACATTATAGTTTTGACATTTTAAATTTAATGGTGGTGTTCGTTTCTTCATTTGATGCACTGTTCATCAAAACTCTAGCCAAAAAGTTGCAATACCAGCAACATTTTTTAGAAAAATTCAACAACTTTTAGATTTGAACTTTTTAATTATTTTATTTTTCTCATCGAGATGAATTCACCGATATGCTCTATTTTTTTATAGCAAGTCAGGAGTTGATCGAAAAGTTGAGTTAAAAAATTTTTGAAATTTTAAACGAGTTTTGAAAGTATGTTAAAAGTCGAATTGAGGTGAGGCATATAATGGTAGAATAGTGATATCGAGAAGAATGTGTGGTCTAAAAATCATGATGATCAAAGGTTAGAAAGGTAGTGATCAGAGAGATAGCCGAAAAAATAAGTAAAGAGTAGGGTATGTTTGGAATTTATGAAAATGAAGTCAAAGGAAATTTTTTTAAAAATTATAGAATAACCCCAAATTTCTCTAAAATTATACTTGGAACATAAATATTCAAAAATCATTTAATTTTATCTAAACTTTTTTACAATTTAGTCCTCATTGAAAACTAACAATATCTACATATTTATTTGACATTTTTTAAAGAGTTATAACAATTGCCATACTTACAAAAATTACTTTCCATTAATAACTCACATGAATGTGTAAGACCTATAGTGTCACATATATCCAAAATATACATATTATCATAAATTTAAAAACATATAAATATATTTTAAATTTTAGTATCAAAAGTAATTACAAATCTTAAATTTTGGTCACACGTAGTTAAAATTTTCTAAAATTTATAACTCATAAAATTTAATACCAATTTATATCATACTTTTTCCTACACCTTAAATATCCATATTCTTTTATTATCATACATTAAAATTGTTTAATATGGCTTAGGAATCATATGAAATAATTTAACTGAATTCAAGTCATACATGTCACCTACATACACATATCAATAAATTTATTCCTTCATATATTCATATACAAATTCACATCCATTTAATTATCAAGAGATATTCATATACACACCTTAACATAAATCACTATTTAATATATATTCATATAAGTATCAAATTCATCATATAATCAACCTAAAAACATATGCATATACATACTATATTTTTGGTTTTTTAAGGTTTTAAAATTAAAAATTATAACATGCTTCCTATTGGCTTCTAACATGATTCTAAACATAAATAATATTAAAAATTATAACATGCTTCTTATTGGTTTCTAACATGATTCTAAACATAAATAATAATCAAGAAACTTACCACAAGCATCCTAAACCTAAAATCTCCTTTCTTGAATTTCTTTGAATTTTTCTTTCAAGGAAACTAATTGGAATCAAATGATTTTTCTTTTAGGTGCTTATGGTTTGATCTTGGTTTGCTTACGACTAAAGAATTTCTCTTCAGTTTTTTTAAGTTGTTTCAGTAAGGCATAAATGGTGGATGGTGGATGAAATGAAGAAGTAGGATGCTAGAAAATGGTGGAAGCTTGGAAAATTTTGGAGAAGATGAAATGGAGAAGAAAATCGGCCACATGGGAATTTGTAGACAAAAATCTCTTAATTCACTTTATCTCCACCAATCATATTAATTTGGACCTAAATGTCAATATTTAATTTATTTTCTAGTTTAATAAGTTATGAAATTATTAATTTACCCTTTATTTCATGAGAGAAAAACAAAAAATAACCTTACTAAGTTATGAAAAATTTAAATCATGCAATTAATGAAAAAAAAAATTCTATTAAGTTACCAATTTAACTCAAAAAAAATCCAATTACATCATTTCCTAGGTTTTAATGATTCCTAACTTTGTGTAAAAAAAATAAAATTATGAAATTAAATAAATAATATAAAAAATATTTATAACATCACATGCCTTGATTAAATGTCAACTAAATAAATATATACTCAATTTAATGTTTTTATATGCATAATATTCTATAAACGTGTCATGAATAAAAATATAATGGACCTAAATAGTTTTGAAAAAAAAGTTTTTATGGATTCTACAATAGAGAATAAGAATAACCCTAATTAATAATGCCTCAAAGAAGTGAAAGATATATAAATAGTGAACATGGATCTAAATCGTGAGGAAACAAATTAAATGCGTTAAAGTAAATGCTAGTGCACAAATATACAATTATCCAATTGCATACAAAAAAAAAATAGAAAGAGGTGAATTAAAAACTTTCTGCCATGACCATCTAAAGCAGTCTTAGTCTAAGGAGGTTTCACAGAAAATTCTCCCTTAATTCATTACAACAATTACAGTGCTCTTAAATTTTCCTCTAACACAGTTTTGGACTACAAATATAGTCTTCTAAGTACTGTACTAATTGAGGATTAATTGTTTATTATAAGATGCTTTATTTCATCTTAATTCTACTATTATTTTCAACCTCATGTGTGTGTGTGTGTGTGTGTGTGTGTGTGTGTGTGTGTGTGAGGGGGACGGGGGTGGTTTTTGCTATGAGTCATGCAAGAGCCCTAGGATATGGTCGAGGCCTACATTTACATTGCCTTGATATTGAAGCTGTGTCGTCGATGGCATATTGTTGGGATATAGAACAAACTGCGATTCTGAATCAAGTAAGTTGCCGACATTTTTCCAATCAATAACAATATTATTATTATTGTGTTGGCTGATCTTTTCTTCTTCACAATCATCTTCAATGTTTTGATACAGAACAGCTGCTTCTTTTGTTGCCAAAACAGTTGAAATGGTGGGGCTATCTAGTTGAGGAAGTTCCAAAAGATTGTTATTATTATTCCCGACGGGAACATAATAATTATTATCTAGCTGCTGCCCGGAGCCAAAGGGATGTTGAAAATTGGGAATCTGAGATGCGGGTACTGCTGCATTAATATCCGAATGTGATGGATCCGACGGTCTAAAATTGTCGTTGTCTCTGAGATTGAGATAGTAAACGTGATTGTTATTCCAAGGTCCAAAACCTTGCCTTTGATTAGGGCTTGGCTTTTTGAATGCCCGGCAAACAACCCATCCTTCTTCCTGTAATTAATTAAATATAATTAATACTTAAGAAAATATAAAGAAATATTATATATTATATCTGCTAGATATTCATCAAATTAAATTCTTAGTTAAATCATTTTTCAATAACTTTAATTATTTGTTCTTGCAGAAGACTAATTCACTCAAACTGATCATGCTTAATGGAACTTTGCAACTAATAGCTTTTACATCCAAAAAAGACTTTAAAAGTTTTACTTAAACGCTCAAACTGATTTTACTTTTCTATAATTACTTTAATTTCTTTTAGAAATCTATTGCCTTGAAAAAAACCAAATAAATAAAAATTGAAGAAATTAGTTAAGAAATAAAGCTTGCCTGAGGTGGTCCATTTTCAGATGTTTGAAGACGATATTCATGCATAATCCAATCGGTTTTCCTTCCATTTGGTGCTCTTCCCTCGTAGAAAACAAGAGTTTTTCTCATTCCAATAAGTTTGTTTTCGGAAAGCACGGCCTTGTCGCGTCCCGTCGCCTTCCAAAATCCGGCAGCAGTGGCTCTGTTAGTCCGTGTTCCTGTCGGGTACTTCCTGTCTTTGTGGCTGAAGAAGTACCACTCGTTTTGTTCATCATAACCTACGTTGCATCTTGCTGCCAATACCATTAATTAAGTAATTGAAAACTCTTTTTTTAATTTGTTTTGTCACAAAAGTATTAAGAATCAGGATAAAGAACACAAAATTATCTGAAATTTGATTGAAATAAAAGTAACTAATAAAAGTTACTGTGTGAAGTGAGTCATGGCAAAATGGCGGCCCTGGGGCTGGGATACACATGTTACTCCACATTAATGAATAAAAAAGTTGACTATAGATGGAAGAATATGTGTACTAACATTAATAAACTTAATTAATTAGTTAATCCATTAAGCCTGCAATGTAACAAGAACAAACTGCATACGCGCATGCATTATGATATATATAAATATATATACTAACCTTGTATATCCCATGGCTCCATTTTATACAGATCAACGTCGATAATAACATCTAGATCAATTTTGAGAGAGTTAATCTTTCTTTTGAGGTAGTAACCCACAAGTTCTTCTTCCGTTGGGTGAAATCTAAAGCCCGGTGGGACCCACGAATCCAGCTCCATTGATGATCCTGAGACTGCGTGACAATTGAAACCAGCAGTATACAATTAATTTGAGGGTGAGAGGACATGGATTGTAACGAAGAGTTTTTATACATTCCTGTATAAAATATATAAAATATGCGCCATCTTCTTAATTTGGTTCGATCTTGTGTCTTAGAATAATTAATTATTTAAGGTGAAATTGGGAACAAAATACACATAAATGACAAACAAACTTGTATAGCCTTAAAGTTTTGTCTTAGGGTTAGCACCAAATCTAAGGCAACTTTAAAATACATGACTCTTGGATGAAATGAAATCCCATATATACATAGCTCATCAACAATGGATGGCATATAGGGGATGGTAAAGTTACATCGACGTAACATGAAACTAATCCAAAAAAATTCAAACATTAGACAGGATTTTTATAATCAATCACTTGATCAAAAAATTTATTACGCTATAGGTAGAATAAAATCCAAAGTTAGCGGTTAATAAGTTAAAATTGAAAGGATAAAATTAAGAAGTGATGCATGATGATTCATTTGTTTCAGCTATTTGTATATATATATTGAAAAAGAAATGGCAGGCCAATATTTTGGATCCCCACCAAAGGATTGGACATAGTTTTATCCTACCAGGTACTTTTGGCTTAGTTGCATGGAATAATAATTAGGTAAATTAAAGTTATAGAACACAAAAAGTTAGCCGAAAAGCATGACTTTGGTGGCACAAGCATGTTATATGTTTCTTTGAGTGCAGTGCACTCTGTGCTCTCGTAGTGGTTGTGGAAATTAAAGTTTTCGCACTCACCAGACTAGACCACCATGCTAATTCCAATTTCATCCTCAAACTCAATCATTCACTAATTCAAATCATCCAAAATCCATCACTTCATTTTTCTGCAATCTAGCTAATAATTCTTGTAACTATCGTATTTTTTTTCAGAGATTTGAAAAAAAAAAATCTACATGGGCACGTAGCTAGGGTATTTATAAGATCAGGTCCGGGTATGGGTTTTTCATTTTCCCTTTGGTAATAGCATTACTGTGAGCAAATGCATGCCAAAGTTGGATAAATAGGGCAAAATGAAAAAAAATGAGAAATAATAGGATTCTTTTTATTATTCAAAATCTTAATTTCCAAGTGTCAAACCCTAAAAGATAAATGAAACATTTCAGCATGCAGATGCTTCTGCTAAAGAAGTTAGTGCCGGAAAGTGGTTTTATACTCACGGAAAAATGCAGCGGATAGCTTGTTCGTACGTATTCTTGGACTTGCCTCGGATCAGAGAGGAAGAAGAAAAAAGATAAGAATGTATATGAGATAATAAGTGGCGTTTTTGATTTTTGGTTGAAGAGAATGGAAGGAGTTGATTGGTTTTTTATATTATAACGAGAGAGAGAGGGACCAGACTAGCTGCATATGCTGGTGAATAATATTGTTTGTTTGTTACGGAGAAATGGAAGAAAGAAGCATATAATAAATCTATATTTATACTAGTAAAAATGTTATAGCCACAGAGAGAAGGGGGTTATTGATTGCGCGTGGGGTGGCAAGTAGATTAAAAGGTTTGTTTGGACGGCGTGACACCAAATTTTCACGCCACCACCCTTCCCACCGCTATTTTGTTTCCTAAGATTAAGTTCACTCTAATTTAACAATTCTTTATATATATTTTAATATAGCAGCTTGCTTATCTATCATAATAAAATTATGTATTTGAAACGATTTTATAATGTGTTGAAAATAAAATAAAATTCTAAATTAATCATATAAGTATGTAATAGTATATAAATAATTTAAATACATTTTATGAATAATTGATTGTTGAGTTTTTAAAAGAATTTTATTTATTATATTAATTAATATGCATTGATAATATTTTTTTAGATTTTTTTTTTAAAAAGTGTGACATAACATATTTGTGTAATTTAGTGACAGAAATTTATCTAAAATTTATCAACTAATTATGTAATTTTATTTAAAGAAATAATAAAAATTAACTAATTAAAGATTTTTTGTTTAAATACTTTTAAAATTATAAAAATGTGAATACTTAAAATCATGTTCAAGAAGAGCCGAGCCATTCCAACTCCGAGATAGATATACATTACAACGGACATGTATGATCTAGTTCTTGCATTACTATCAACAAATTAACATTAACAAAATTAAGACATCACTGTCAAGACATTCTCTCTTCCCATAATCCAGCATTGTCTGTTTGGTGCGCTGCCCTTTGCCAATTGGCTCTAGAACTTAGTTGACGCGTGGACTTCCATCTCTGAGTTTCGAATTTGTCCGTATCAAAAACTAATGATTAATTTTTATTTTTGCTTGTAATAGTGTTAATAATTGGTATTTATTTCTAGAACGTCTGTCAGGCTTAGTTTCATGCTTCAATCCTCTACATCATTTATTGAGGACTTGCTAAATGTACATATTATAGAGCTTAAATCCTTTTAATAGGTTTAGAATATAATTTAATACATAAAAATAAAAATTTAAAATAATTAATATAAAAAATTAACATAAATATTTAAAAATTAAAATAATTAATACAAATTTAAAATATACATAAAAAATTTTAAATACCAACACAAAAATTAAAAAATTAATATAAACATTCAAAAAAATTATATAAAAAATATATAAATATGTATTGAAGAAAAACCTATTCATTATGACTTGAGCTTTAACTTTGTTATTGGATATTACAGTCTAGTTAGTCACTAGTGATAATAAAATTAATCAGTAACAAATCTATTTTCATTTATATAGAAAATCTCAACTTAAAAAATACAACTATATACACGATATAACTATATGATATTTTATAAATATAATTGAAATTATCAATTAATCTAACTAGTTAGAATGTAATCAAATGTTATTTTGTAGATTATTTTTATTGTGAATGATATCTTATAAACATTAGTAATTTTTTTTCTAAAAAGGAAGCAAGAGAACTAAAAGAATTCTCTTTGATTTTATATTTTTTTAATTTTTATTTGAAATCTTAAAACTAAGAAAAAGGTTTTCTTTCATCTAAACATTGTTTTTTATTCAACAATTTTATTCAAAATTTTCTAAAAATAAAATTTACTAAAAATTTTGTATAAAATTTCATAATTAATTCATCTAAAATTTATTTATTAAAACTTTTATATGTAATTTCATAATCAATTCATCTAAAAAGCATCACTTTTTAACAACTCTTTGAATATAAAATTAAAACTTCGAATTCTGTGTATAAAAATATCTCACACAAAAAAATTCTTGTAAATTAAAATTTGCAATATATCATATAAAATTCATAAAAAAAAAAAAGATTAAATAAATTTACGTCACTTACAGTAAGTGATAATATATTTTTAGTTTTAATTAATCAAAGTATTCACTGATTTACTACACATGAATAATAATGTGCATATGTGATACATGTATTTTTTTTATAATAGTTACAAACAACTGTTGCAGATATGTCCTAAAACTAATTGTATCTTTAGGTTCGAGGATATTATTTCTTTGTATATATATATATATATTTTTTAATTAATTATAAAAATATTTACAATTAATATAATGGCAATTATTTCATTTTGTAGTTATTCAATTGTTATTCTTTAATTACATGCAAAATATGATATTGTGATGTATTATGTATTGAGACTCTATCTATAAAGATTTGTAGATATAAGTACAAAGTCTTTAATTTAAATACATTTAAATTTGTTCCTAGTTGAAGCAATGCCATTAGGGACAGTAATATTTCATGACTGATATACTCGGCTACTGCCAATGATTAGTATATGATGCTAATAGTTGGGCAACGAGTCTCATACTGCAAGAGCATGAATATTGACAATACATTGAAGAACATATTGTTGAATGTGACCAAATGTGATGAAATACATGGGTAATTATCTATAGGTAATGATTCGTCACACAATCATATTAGTGTACTATTAGTCTTTTAACCTAAAGTATTATGACTACCCTTTGTACTAAAGCACATCGTTCACTTGTGTATATCACACTGGGTTAGTTACACTTGATGAAAGAAGTTTGATGACAATGTGTTCTTATTGTATGATAATAAGTGATAATAAAAAATAGAATCTATTAGTTTAGATAATTGAGTTTAAGATCTTAGGTAGAAATGTCATACACAAAAATAAAATCTCTAATCAAAGTACTTAACATCCAAAAATTAGTTTTGTGGATATACAAATCTCGTATATGATTGAAACCCTAACCTTATGATTGAGTTAGGGGTTTGACAATTAAATGACCCACATTCGATTAAAAGTTAATAGTAAAGAGACTCTACTGCATGCAAGTGTGATTATATAGATTTATTCAAAAATATGTTCTCTTTGTTTTAGGAATCATGATATCTTATTAGAGGTTACTTATGATCATTAGAATCTTCGAATACAATGAATTATATTGAAGTAATACGAAAAAGTCTATATTCACTTATGTCTAGTCCATGGTAAACCCAGGAGAGTCATACACAATAACCGGTTAGATGATGATAAATAAATAAATATTATTAAATTAGTTAATGATATTTAATATTAATAAATACTAAATTATACTGATAAATTAATAAGAAGACAATTTTATTTTTTAAATATAAAAAATAAAATTTTTGATAATAATGTGCTAGCATATGTTAATTTGAAAAATATTTTGGTAATTTATTAATATCGTAAATATAATTTACAGATATATAGAAGACTGATTATTATATTGTTTGATTTGAGTATTAATAAATAAATTTATTTATTTATTAATATTTAATAAATATCATTATAAATCATATTAATACTTGTTTAATAAGTGGCATTATAAGATGTTGCCAAATGTTTGAAATTAATAAATTTTTATTTGACAGCTAGTAAAATTAAATGTTGCTAAGTATCAAAATATTTCTGATACTTATCCATTATGAAGAAAATTAAGGATGTGGATTAAGACACGTAACATTTATGAATTAAATATATTGAAATATTTAATTGAACACTTGTTTGACAAGTTGCATCATATAAAGTGGCAAAGTATCAACATTTTGTTAATATATCCATAATGATGGAAATAAATGGCAAGAATTTTCACACCTAAGGTTTTGATTTTATTATTAATATTTATTATTACTTAACTATTAAGTAAATCGATAAAATAAAAAACTTTAATAAATGAATTAAATTGCATAAGTTTTGGAATCCACCAAAGAAATTTTGCCAAACTTATTTTCGTTAATGTATATTGATACATATGTAAATATAAATATAAAATTGAAACAAAAATAAAAAAGAGAGAAAGGAAGCATTCGGCCAACACATTTGAGAGGAAGAGAAAAAATTTTCCTTAAGCATTTTTTAAGAGAAAAAGAAGGAAAATGAAAAAAGAAAAGAAAAAAGAAAAGAAAAAAAAATTGTTTTCTTTACTATGTTCTTAATTCTTGATAGTTAAGAATAATTTTCTAATTGTAGAAAAATTGGTCAAGACTTGTTAAAATCTATAATAGTTGTATTACAAAACTAAATCAAACCTCCTAACACTCTAACTAGAAAAATCATTAAAAATCAGTGCATGGATACACTTGCAAGCAACTGAAGATAGTTCACTAATCTGAATTAACTATAGGAATATAATTCTTATATCCTTATATTATGTTTATTTAAAATTTACGTAATATCAATTAAAATGTATTGAAAAATTTTCTTTACAATTATGTGATAGTTGTAATTTTCAACATGAAAAATTAGATTTTTAACAATAATTTTAAATATGAAAAGAAGTTACTGGATGGTCACTTAGTAATCTAATAATGTTATCTATTTTGCTTTAGATGAATATTTAATCACCTAATCCTGTCCATGACACACGTACATACGTATAACAGATGAGAGTTGGAAACATTAAGAATATATTAATGATGTTGTTAAATAATTGTATCTTATACTTTACACGCTTAATGCCTTTAGCGTTAGAAATTTATTATCCTTATAAATACTAATTCTCAACAAAATGACAAAGGGGTCCTCTCACTTGTCTTTGTTGTGCGTTAGGCAAAAGTCACTTATTTTATGCTTGAGATCTAACTTTCGACTTAGTAGTACCACTTGCCTCAATCAATTTGTTAAGTCAAAAAATGTTAAAGAAATCTTAGGTTTCAAAATTTACGATTGGCTGCCCAAATCCTCGAAGAACCCAGCTCATTATTCCTGCACATGGGCTCTAAAACCCAGATTCCTTTTAGGTCCGGCAACTGTTTCATCGACCGGGATTTTACCGGGCCCAACCAGATCTGATCTGGTCTGGTTCGGTCAATCAAAAACCAGGGAGTCACCCGGGGCCACTTCCCCGACCCCACATTTGTGAAAGCAAAAGTAAATTATAAAGCTAAAAAAAGAAACTGCCACGAGGCACTCTAAGATTTGTTTGATTTCATCA